>VVHJ01013603.1:1852-11878 GCA_015107715.1 Tylochromis polylepis | reverse complement strand
TTTGTGGTGGGGGGGTGGGGGGGGGGGGGGGGGGGTTACTGTGCCAGTGAGAGAGGACCACAAGCTTAACAGCAAGGGAAGTTCTGTTTTTGGTAGCCCTGCAAGTTGTTTCCTTCTTACTTGCTAGAGGCAAGCTGTCGACACGAAGGCATTTAACCTCCACATGGGGGTAGGAGGTGGTGCAGAAAAAGGGGCATGATTAGGAAGACAAGAGGAGACAAGAAACGGTGGGACCAAGAGAGTTGATGGCGAGTTGACATAGGGAAAAAAATGGGCAGGGGGGATGGTTGAGTAACCATGAGGACTGAAAACAGTCAGACTTTGCAGGGTAATAGGAATTATGCTGAGATCATGTTACATTTAAAACAGGTTCGGGTCTGCAGCGCTTCCCCTTCAGCAGCGTTTTTTAACTCCTATAGCAGTGCTCACCAGTTTGTGTGAACATACACACAGAGAAACTTTTATAACTACTTTATTACCCGAAGTCACAAGTGCTGTTTAATTTCACCAGAGAGGGAATTGATGACTTCACCTGAATGTGTTAGCTGTGTTGAGAGCCCATTTAGGACTGGCGCTTGTGTGCACATTACATGCTGATGTGAGGGAACAGAGGGCAAGTGAACATGTGTGTGTCTAAGGGATGGTAAAGTGCAACTACAACAGCCAGAATACAGTGAGAGAGAAGTCCATTACATCAGTGGTTGCAGTCACTCAGGAGCTTAATGCACTTTGGAGTAGGACTCTTGATGAATGCATTGCCAATTCAGTGGGTTTATGCTAATATCAGCAGGAAGTCAGTATAGCTGCAAACTGCTAGGGTAGATACAATTCAGATATGCATGGCTAAATAAACTCAGCCACCAACATGCTCCACAGATACTCCTACTGTACAAACAGTTTATTACTGCCCATAAACAGAAGGTGAGTACTTACAAAACTCTGAGGTACTTCAGTCCAGCGAAGTCACTCTTAGTGATTCGTGTGAGGTTATTCCCATTCAGCTCCCTGCAAAGAGAGGCATGCAAACATAAATTAATAATTAAACTTTACCTCTGAAACTGTTCAGTAATAGCGCAGTGAGGCTGTCACACTTGAGGCATTAAAACAACTGCACACTTCTGACAAAAGTGACACATGCACGCACGCACGCGCGCGCACACACACACACACACACACGCACACACACACACACACACACACACACACACACACACACACACACAGTACACTTAGGTTTTTACTAAAACATAATCCTGGTATGGTATGGAATGGTATGTTGAGAATGTCTTTAAAAGATAGTGTTTTTTTGCAGAGTTCTAACTCTGCTGGGAGATATTAAGATGTCCTTTTAAGCCACATTTGAGCTGCCTGTTTGTCTTTCTGTTCCAGCCTCCTCCAACCAAACACCGCCCCCCACCCCTTCCCTCTCTGTCTGCCATGTCCTTCTACAATCGGTGAGGATTAGCAGGAGCCAGCACAGGGGATTTGGGTAGGGCCACAAGGCCAGAAAGCTAAGTGCTGTGGATATAATGGGAGCAGCTCCCTGCTGGGAGCTGGCCATTGCTGCAAATAAACAGTAATTGAAGTAATTGAAAAAGTGATTTGAATTTTAGGTTTGTTTTCAAGTTCTAACTAGGTGAACTCGACTCCGACACCCAAGGTTGTTTGGTGAATTCATTAACCTCTGGTTTGTATAAATGTAAGATTTATTTCAAACCTCAGTAGCAGATTGTATTCTCCTGACAGAGGGAAAAACAAAGCAGGCAAAGCAAATCATATAAGCCTCGAAGGCAGCAAGAGCAATCAAAACACACACTTTGTGTGTTCTATTAACTTTCTGAGCATTATGTGTCCACCCTACCCTGACCCCCAGGCACTCCTTCCCAAAGTAAAACCAAAAAACTAGTTCCAAATCTACACCGCAACCACTGCTCTCCCTTCCTCAGCAACTCTCTCGCTCTCTCGTCTAATGACCACTCGAGGGACCGTAGTGCTATGTGGTACGAAAGAGAACAGTCATTATAGACAGATGGTGGATGTGTGTGCGTGTATACACAGGTGCATCGACAGGCGAAGCGACAGGACCACGGGAAAATAAATAATGGACTGGGCTTCATTAGCCTGGGCTCTGATACACACACATGTGGAGCTCATTACAGGTGCTTACGAGGATACGCACATACACCCACACACATACATTTTTGGATTTCCAGTGTCTTATCTTCAGGGTGGTCATCGCTGATGAAACCTCGACAACATTAAAAAAGAAAGACTAAGAGACAAAGATTTAGGAGCGGGGGTTATTAAAGAGAGGGGGGACAGAACAAATATACGGAAAACAAATACTTTTCTCGTTTAGCAATGAAGTTTTGTTTTGTTATATAATCAGAAGCATGTCAAATATCTGCATGTAAGCTGTTATACAACACCATTTCAAAATCTTCTTATATTGTTTGATGTTGGGTGGCTGGACTAAATTAACTCTTTCTGGAAACATCGTCAAATGCTGCAGTATCCTGCAGGAAGTGCCATCTTAAAGGACACACCTGTTCAGCAAAGCAGTGACATTTAGGCAATGCTCAAATGCCACCAGCAGGCTATAGTGTTTAGTCAGGATAAATCCATGGATTCATACTGTTTATGACACAGTCTGACCTTTATGATTGACATTTTGAAAACATCAAGCAATATTTTACAAAGTCCTTGAAATTGCTCAGGTGAAAGTCAGGTCTTTTAAAATTGTCCAGACATTAATCTTTCCACCTTAGCTCATCGTTTTCAAGGACAGATGACTTATTGATGCTGTATTAACATAATCCTTGACAGTTCAGTGTCACACTGGGCTGTAAGACTACATATTTTTTGCACTGTCCCAAGCATGGATTTCAAAAATACATGTACTGGGCAGTGTGTGCATGATTTTTGGATGTCTGGTTGATGTAAAGTATTCTGGCATTTCCATCCATTTTGTCCATTTTTAAGCTGGGAGTAGCTATGGTATGTAAAAGAAAGACAAACACATAAAGAACACTGGTATACAAATGGTCAAATTGTTCAGATCTACAGAAAGATTGTAGAATACTCCCTGCAGACGTGATTAAGTCATGACTGTGGATTCAGCATTGCTTGTTTCTGTGTTTATTCCACATCTAAATAATGGCATGGTATGCCAAAGTCAGATTTAATGCCAGTTCAAGGAAAAATCTGCTGTTTATTAGCTAAAGTATCAGTCATTGCTGTTTTCTTTGTTTTCCAATCAAAGAGAGCTAAGCAATCGCTTTTGGCACTGCAGCAAAGACACATTAACTCCCTCCATAGAGAGATGTTTTCTGATACTGACTTTGTGCAGGTTTACACATTACAGTACCGCAGTATTACTTTAGGGGCTGAAAATTATTAGGTATCAGACTGAGTTCCTACAGTAAAAAGATTTCCACTTCCCAGTCTCAGTCAAATCCATTCCACCCTCTGGAAACTCTGTAAGAATTCCCAATGCAGACACACTTCCTGAAGAGAAAACGGATTTATGACATCACAATCTAATCCATCTTCATCTTCTGTCCCAAGCAGATTGATGCCTGAGAGTATTTCCTGGTGCACCTTCCCTGGGGTGGACATGTGGCAGCTATGCTCCATTGCCCCGTATCTCTATAAATCCAAAGGAGCTTGAAACACTGTTACAATGCCGAAAAACTCATTACGTTTATATCTGCCAGCTGCTGGGTCCCTCTGCTGAGCCTTTTTCTGACCTGTTTCAAATTGAGCCACATTACGTGAAATGAAACTCCAAATCAGAGAATAAGTAAGCACGGTGGCTCACTGAAGTCTTCATACAGATTGATCCGCATGTGCTCTTTTTCTTACACACATATACAAGTATAATTTCAATATATGGGACCAAAGAATGCACTGAACCACTCCCACTGAGGAGTACATGAACAGCACCACTGGGGCAGGCAATTGTGTTCAGATCAGAGCCAAATCAAAAGAACTAAAGGGTCACAGGAGAAACTACTGTTGGCTGTAGAGATTTTCAGCAGCAGTATCAAATTATGCAGAAACTCTTCAAAACAAAAACAAACATAGACCCACTGGCTAGTAAATGAGTCAACATGATAAGAAAGTTACTTAAAGCAGGATAAGGCAAACAACTCTATTTAGAGTTCTCACATGTTTTGTTAATCATTTCATTCAGAAACCACATTACTGCTACTAGGGTTGTTAAAAAAATAATACTGAGATACAAATCACTACTGAAAAGGATTAGACGCTCACTTGCAACAGTGCAAATACCAGCAGCAGGGTGTTTGCCTCCTCCAGCTGACACACAACTTCACACAGTACTGCAGACTGGCAGGCACACAGCCCTTCCTGTCATTAGTACCTGTTCACAATGCTGAGTTTTGACACTATGACAAATTTCAAGAGGTCAGAGGTCATGCCAACAACATTCAGGTGTTAAAAAGTCATCATAGATGTTAACCTAGCCAGTACCCATGTTAATGCTAGCTGTTAAACTATTAGCAATTATCTGATTAGCCACAATGGCCATCTGTCGTCATTAAGGTAGCAGCTAGCAGCTATGTGGAAGCTAGGTAACAAATGAGTTCTGTGCATCTGTAATGTTAATACACTGTGTTAATTTAGATGGATAACACAATTATTTGTGTCTAAAAACTGTCCTGTGTTTCTTAAAGTCACCAGAGACACAGCACTACCTCAGAGAGCCTAAAAATAGTCTCTTTTTTTCACCACCTAAGAGAAATAGTGTTGTCATTGACGTTATTGTTTTTATTGTTTCAATATTTTTTTTTAAGTCTCTCAGTTTTATGACAAAAAAATTAAGACGCATTTGTCTTAATCTTTTTCTCCAATCGTATTAAAAATAGTATCTAATATTTTCCTATGTATTGGTATTGAGTTTGACAATCTGAGCCACCCCACTCTGGGCTCATTTTATTTTAGTTTTCATTAATTTCAGTGTTAGTTTTAGTGATGTTCATGGTCATACTGTAGGGATATTTTTTTTAAAGTTCAGAAAAAATACTATAATATTAACACAGCAGTAGATATTTAATTAAAAAGGAAAAAAAATTTAATCAAGCCTTGATAAGCATGTTGTGTTGAAACATTTTACCAAATTGAAGGTTTTTCATTCACATTTTTTAAATTTGATTAAAAACGTTATTTTTTATTATTTTAATTAAGTTTTTTAACGACATCATAACACGACATAAAAAACGACATAATATAACTTTGTTTGTTTTTCCTTTTTTCACACCTACTATTAGTTGTTAATTAGTTTAAGCTCACTATAATATAATAATCTCAGTCCCATTGCTGGTGTTACTGAACAGAGTCTGAGAAAGGTGGTTCATTTTAACAGTCGTATACTTACAGGCACAAATTTTACTAACAGGCTGCAAAAAATTATGCAGCAGGCTAGCAAAAGTATTTCCGCAAATGAAAACTGCAGTCATTCTGTATCGCTGCTGTAAGCACCACAGGACCATTTGTCCTGGACAGCTTTAGCCTGGCAGGGAGGACAGAAGCCAGCTGATTGAGGATTGGTGGCATAGTGCTGTCCAAACTCCTCTTGTGGAAACAATCTGATGAACACAAGCTTGAGGTCCCACAGCCTAAAATGTGGATGCTCATTAACCACAATCACACACTGATGATGCTCTTTGACCAGACCGCTGAGCACACATCCTAATGAATGAACAGGTTGAGAAGCTGTGAAGAAGCAAAGCATTCTTCCTCCCGCAGACTTGGCAGCATATGGACTTGACAGCCGTAAAACACGCAGGTGGAGACAGCAGGGGAAGAAAGACAGTCACTGTGAGACAGAAAAAGGAGAAAACTACTCTGACGGCATTGTTAGCTGTCGAAAACCGACGGTGTGAAGCAGTGTGGCGGAGGGTTGCCGTTAGCCATGGGAGCTGTGAAAAGCTGACGGGCTGTCTGGGAAATGTCAGTGGAGAAATGAGGCCTAAATGGCTGGTAGACTACAAGAAGAAAGTGACCTACATACTAGGTGGTCAAACGGAGTATGTAACCAGTCGACTGGGCACACAACAGTCTCATACTGAAAGACTGTGAGAATGAGAAGGAAAGGAAGAAAGACCACCATAACCAAAATAATACACTCTTAAACCCAACTGGAACACTTCTGTCCACAGTAAGAGGTCAGATTTCTGCTCAACTTGAACAAAACATCCCCTCTCTATTGAAATGTGGCTTTCAGACAAGCAGTTAAGGCTTTAACTGTACATTTTTGTTGTGTGTGTGTGTGCATCAGTAATCGTGTAAGTCTGCCTGTGTGTGCAGTCAGCGCGTAAAGACCGTCTGAGTGTGTTTTCTTGGCTCCTGGGCTCCTCAAGGGCTATTTACAGTTTTCATTCTGCTCAGTCAGGCCCCTGGAGCAAGATTACTGATAGGAAAGTTAAACATCAAGCATATCTTACACATGCATTGCCGACATACACACCCAGAAACACACACACAGCTCCTTCTCAGAGCCTTGACCACAGTACGGTCTCCTGCATCCTGTCTTGCTACAGGTAAAAGTCAAGGACCCAAACCCAAACATTTGATTTTGCTGCTCTTTTCTGGGCCTTCACACGACAACACCCCTGGCAAGAAGATACTATGATGTTTTGGGGGGTTTTTGGGTGGGGGGGTTCAGAGCAGTTGCTGCTCTAAGCAGAAATTTTACAGATGGAGAGAAAGACTGGGAGACAGAATTAAGGAGCCTGGGAAAAGACCAGGGGATAAAGTAGCATACAGACAGCTTCTGATCAAACATAGATAACTTACGGCACTTTCTCATGCTGAATTGAATCAATTAAACATCTGTTCCAATGTGTGTTACGGCCACAGGCTGGAAAAGGAACACAAACGGGGCTGTAGTAGAGGCAGAGACTGAAGGGTCTTTCATGGTTTGTACTGTAACTGTAGTTTGTTCAGTGACAGATTCTGAGGCTCTGTTGTGGCTTCGCATGCCGTATGAAGGCTTTTAAGCTATATGAATGTGTACTTTGACTAGAAACTATGGATGAAACAGCTGCACAGCCACATCTATTATGTTTCATTTGTTCCAAACAGAAGACTGACAAGATGTTTGGCTCACAGATGTGCACTGGCTGGTAATTTGATGGACGCAGCATATGTGTTTAAATCTGATGGCCTCCAAAAATAAAGACTTGCCATACGTATGACTCTCACCCCCGCAGAGCACACTGATATCAGCATTCTTCCAGCTCTTTGCAGAGGTTAGCCTATCAACAAATGGATAACCCCCACTGCAAAAACATAGCCATTTTAAATATTTTCAAAAGAAAATCTATCATCGTTTTGATCGTTTACTCGTTTCAGCCGGTTACCAAAAGCTGACGGCTTGCAGCTGTGCAAATGTGAGGATTTTTCTTCAGTTCTCTGATATTTGATAGACAATAAAATGGAATAATAAATAACTTGAGAAAGAAACAGCTGTGAGTTGTAGCTCTAAATAACTTCTCATATTTAATATTAGTTCTAAAGGTGTGGATTCATTTTTAAATTTATTTTTAATAGATACATTATTTATTGAAAATTATAAAATGAACAACTTGATAAATATCGACGCTCTAAAGTTGCGGTTAGTGCCATATTGATCTAATTAGTGTGCAGACCAATGCAGATCTCAAGCTCATGTGGAACGCTGCTCATAATTTGCTCACAGACTTCTCTCAAACAGAAGTGTCTTGAGCAGCGTGAAATGTGGATTATGAAGGCATATCTACAATGTCAGCAGAGTGTTCACTGATGCGCGTTTTACACACGAACATACATCACCCACCCCTCCACTTTCCTGCTTCTTACTGGCTAGTCAGTAGGGTTAAAAGGAAAGATGGTCTTCTGAGAGATGAAAGGTGATCTAGGTGGATTTTCCAAATTTGATTTTCAAGGTCTTCTGAGAAACCGGCGCTCGTAGACAGGCATGCAGAGCAATCAGTAATGTACACTGTATATGTTAGGCTCGTGAAAAAGTGCATGCCTTGGTTTTGGTGTTTTTTCCTGATAGACACATACACTCAAGTTATATTGATAGGGTCATTTCCGAGCTCTCGTGGGCTCAATTAAACACTTCCACAGAGTAGCTGTACTCATTAGGAGAGTGGGCCGATGGGCCTGTGGTGTGTATAGTAACACAGCTGGTGGCTTTGAGGCTTACGAGTCAGTCATTGCTCTCAGTCAAGCAACACACTGTCTACACATGTATGCAAAATGTAAAAATGTGACTCAGTGTTTATTACAACAAAAACTGAAAGAGCACAGTTTACTATAGGAGGAACTATAGCTTGCAAAACCTCATGCACATTACAGCTCACAAAATATTCGCTCAAAAGGCAGCTATGGAGAGAGAGAGAGAGAGAGGACATCCACCTCAGTGTTCAGTACAAGAGGAAAGACCACAGCTGTGTTACACAGGCAGTAAATTGAAATGACAGAGTCCCAGGCCTGTAATTTCACAATGCTCCGCTGTGCATAAACATTCTCTGAATGATCTTCATTCCAGGCATTATCACTCCTCATGGGATTACCAGCTATGAGGATGGATATATTAGACTGTAAAAAAGACCTGAATGAAATTCAGTCTGCCTCAGGGCTAGACCTATTCTGCCCTGTATAGTAAATAACATAATCTAGTTTATTCATTCATTAGCTTTGTGGTTGAATTACATCTCTCTTAACTGCTCTAGTGTAGTAATCCTTTCATTAGTGATTACCACTTCAGTTACTGTGCCAGCCTTGGCTTCTTATCGTGCATTCAATCCACCCCCCCAGCTCCACCCTTCACCCCCATTTCTTTGTCTTTTTCCATCTTGCTCTCTCCACTTTAGTCACACAGCCAGTGTTGGCAGGTAGTAGGCAAGCTGTGTTCAGTCTTGTCAGGGTAAATTATGGATCAGGTGGCCAGTGAGCTGTCAGTTGTACCAGCTATGTGGTGGTGCCAGAAACACTACAGGCATTCCCTGGCACAGGCACACACACCTACCACCTCCAACCCCAAAATGCATAGATGTGGTTATCAAAGCAACCGGGCTGCTCATCTTCAACCACTACTAATCCTCATATGTTTTCATCTAGCTATCGCTCATTCTCTGCATGTGTGCACATACACACATGGAAGCACATGCTGTGGTTTATGCACAAACTAAAGCGAACATCAGATTTATCCCGGCTTGCACAACAGACACACAAACACACACATATGGTGTGCAGCCTCCAACTCCTCTACTCTGGAGGAGCTCCAACATGCCCCCGCATCTCAGTACAAGGTATCTTCTGGCACAGAAAATACATAATCAGTGCACAGACGTTTTGCAGTTAGATGAAGGCAAACACACACTCGCAAAAACACACACAGCTCCTCCCCTTTTTCAAATCAACTCATTCACAGATGGGACACGCACTCGAACTAAAGCGCGGGGCTGTTAAGAAGACAAAACAAGGAGAGAGAAGAGTTTAATTTCATACCTGTCAAACAAAAAGCTTAACTAAGATCCTTTACTGTGTGCGAGCCAATTTAATCAGCATTACAGATGGAGATTTTCTCTCAGTGTTGCCTGATAAAAGGCCAAAAGAGAAGGGGAAGAGAGGCAAGGAAATAGACAGCAAGAGAGGATGGATGCAGAGAGAAAGCAGAGGGGGGAGGGAGCGGCCAGCGGCCCATACACACCAGGGTGTGATTTTAACACGTGGAGCTCACAGTCTCATTACAGGCTTTGGTCTGAGGAGCGCAGGGGTCAGACCTGATCCAAACCCACAGTGACAAGTGCAAATGGGATTCTGCTGTCTGTCTCAACAGCCTCCATACACATGCACAAACACTTTCTCCCAAAACCAACCCCCTCCTCCTCTAACACACACACACACACACACACGCTAAAGTATTGTATACATGAGAGCAAATACACCCATTCACACAAATGCAGCAAACCAGCCTAACAAGGTAAAGTGCAGATTTTTGTATGCCGTTAG
>VVHJ01013595.1:12019-28935 GCA_015107715.1 Tylochromis polylepis | reverse complement strand
GTTCGCTTCGGTCAGCTGAGCAGCTGTTGCTTTTGGTCCCGAAGTCACGGCTGAAGCTTAGAGGAGACCGAGCGTTCTCTGTTGCGGCTCCAATGCTCTGGAATAACCTTCCTCTCCATATCAGACAGGCTACATCAGTGCCAGTTTTTAAGTTTCTAGATTGAAAACCTATTTTTATTCCCTGGCTTTTAACTCTGTGGGCAACTGACATTTTTATTAATTTTTATTAATTTTATTGCTATGTCTGGTTTTCACTATTTTATTATTATGTTTATATTTGTATTGTACAGCACTTTGGTACACCGGGTGTGTTTTTAAAGTGCTATATAAATAAATGATGATGATGATGATGATGATGATGATGAGTACAGAATAAAAACAGCTGCCTTATTAAAATCCACATTTCTCGCACGCTGAATGTGAAGGGTTTGCAGTTTGGTTATTAAACAGATTCATTAATCTTTTTAAGGGAGTAACCCACAGTAACAGGTAGTCTATGAATGCAGTCGTTGTCTGGGCCAACAGCTGGAACCATCAGTGTCTAAGAGCGTCTGTTTCTAGTGCATTCATTGATATGAATCTGAAAGACTGGGCAGAACACGCTGAAAAAAGAAAAAACCTCAATGATTCGTTGCTAAAATTTTGATCTTCTTGTTAATGTTTTAATAGTTACGACTCCTAACCTTTGGGACCTGACTGCATCAGGTCATGTGCACCTCAAGCGAGCATGTAGCCTCCAGGGAAAACACCGGGTGCATGTCTGAGACGTCACATCTTACATCCCCTCACAAAGCTTCAAATCACACTGTGAGCATTCAGAAATCTCCAGGTATAAAAAACTGTAGCCTAAAACTGAAGTTTCTCTCAGAGCCGTCTCCCAAAGTGAGTCAGTCCCCACAGACTCTCATGTTAAAGTTTACAGCATTAAAAGCATGTCACAGCCTGCCACAGAGAACCATTTTGCCCACTGTGGACAGTTTCTTCTTTCATAGGCGATGTTTTAGGTAACGTAGCTGCTAGCCATCTGCTAGGCCTCACCTCCACTAACTGGACCTCTCCACTGTGTTTGTGTTGCTGGTGCCTTTGGGAGCACTTTAAATGGAATCAAATGATATGACCTGCTGTGTGGTACAGACCATCAAAGAGGCCTTCAGTTTTGATGAGTACAATTCTAGTGTTTACTCTTATCCAAATGTGGTCACTTCAAAAACCAAAGAAGCTGGGGGTTTCAAACTGTGAAGCCCAAAACCACAGTGGTCATGTCCATCTTTTATATACAGTCTATATTCAAA
Source organism: Tylochromis polylepis (assembly GCA_015107715.1). Taxonomy (NCBI): domain Eukaryota; kingdom Metazoa; phylum Chordata; class Actinopteri; order Cichliformes; family Cichlidae; genus Tylochromis; species Tylochromis polylepis. Next base: position 27,643 of record VVHJ01013595.1, on the reverse strand, counting down.
TAACAGTCCTACAAAGGGACCAGCGACTGTCTTCTGTGAGGTGAAAACTGACATCGAGAAGTGATTCTTTTTATAACAAATTTCCACAAACCAATTAAGTTACTGTAAAACTTGGAGATATTGCTCAGAATTGCGTCTATTGCTTGCTTTCAAAGTTTTGAAAGCGAGCTTGAGATGCAAGGTGAGAGCAGGGAAACAGTAGCACACGTTTACCGAGTAAATATTTTCCAATTTTACATAAGAACGCACCAAGAACTAGTACGATACAGTGGCTTAGAGCTGACAGACACGGCCAGGAACGCCAGGGTAAGACAGTGCTGTGAGATAAATAAATGCGTAACTGAGTTTTGACGGGATTTGTTGATAATAAGAAAATTACAAAACAGCATTTGTCCAATCACTTAAACCTAACAACTTACCATCCATTTAATCCTGAATGAAAACAGGGTGCTAAAGACAAAGATGACCCAGAGGACAGGGCAAACAATCAGTCCAAGCCAGAATATTCTGGACTCTGAATCTGATGCTTGCTGCTTCCCCGTACCCTGAAGGAGGAGGAAACAGGATATCTCAGTTAGGACATCTGCGAACACGATAAGGCCTGCTGACTGTAAACATCTGGACGTAGCAACCCCATACAGAGGCAAGAGGTCAGGGTCATGTTTAGCTAAAGCTCTGTGTTGGAGCCAGAGCAGATTCAGCAGAGAGGCTTCTCACCTTCCTCGACTCAAACACCCAGTGGCTTCGTCCATCGTCATCCACCTGATTCCACCACCGCAGACCAACCATCAACCTCCCAGTGATGTTCTGCAGATGGAGAGATTTATGGCTTCATTACGAAGATTCTGGCAAATCTTATTCACAAGGTACTGGATCCGAATACTGTTTCCTAAGTTTCATTATTTACACAAGTCTTTGTGTAACAGTGTGACTCTGGAAACTGAGTCTGGTTACACATCTGCCTTACAGAGTGAGACTAGAGATATTATCCAAGGAGATTTTCTACAGGAGATTTAAGCCAGCCTGAAAAAAAAAGAAAGGCACTCAATGAGCCAATCGATCGCCCCAAACAGAAAAAACATTAACCCTGTACATGTACACACTACAGGGACACAACCGCTTCAGCTGTGAGGTAAAAGGCACCATGTACTTGACACTGCTGTTACGACCCAGGGTCGTATGGGTTTGTGTGGTGTGATTAACCTATGCTAATCCAGCTGTGCAGGGGCTCAACTGTGATCGGTGGATGGATTTCCAGCCATGGAGAGATTGGTTCCTGCTGGAAGACCCGCCAAATTAAGAAGCAGGCGCGTGTGATGAACAGCAGGTCCTCGTACTTCTCCCAGCATCCGAGCGGAATACCAGCGGCGGCTGGCGATACCAGTGACAATTATAAGCGGAGTGGGTAGGGGTGAGCTGCCATTTCCTTTTGATCGCTTGTTTTCTCCTGTTTTGTTTAGATTAGGGAGGTAAGACTTTGTCATTCTTTTAGGGGTTTTGTTTTGGTTAAGGTAAGCGTGTGAACTGAGTTAGCTCCTGTTTTGTTTATTGTTTTGGCCTGGGCTCACCCCGCTGTGTTTACACTCCTGCTATTATTCCATCTATTACCTTGTAAATAAATCGCATTACCATGAACTGATTTGTGTCTGGTGACTGCTTGGGTTCTGGGAGGGGAGCGGGTGCCTCATTGTATGTTGCGACCTGTACCCCTAGACAGGTTCGTAACACTGCAGTAAAGATGTCACAATGTCAGATCTTTTAGCAGATCTGACTGCTGATTTTCTACGTGCAGTTTTTCTATTCCAGTTTTCAGCTGCTCCTTTGCCCCAAGGCGTCACCACAGCGTGCAGCTCCAAACGCTTGATTTGGCAGTTTCTCACAAGATGACTTTCATTCAACCCCAAAACGGATGTGTCTCGAGCTGGAATCGCACCAGCAACCCGCCAAGCGAATGTGCTAACAGCTACACCAGTGACCACTTAAATTAATCCCATAGCTCTTCAGTCATTCATTTGTGTCGGTAGGGGATTCAGATTCATTCCAAGATGGCAGTTTTGTTGTGAGATTTGCTTCTAGAAGGACTTTAGCGGATCCAACCTTGACCCTGATCCTCACCTCAACCCCAAGTCGAGTTTTTGCCCCTAAAAGTGATTTGTGTCTCTACTATGAGGTTCTTTGAACACATTCAACATGAACATCATCAGCACACAATAACAGTGCCACAAGAACCAGTGCTTTAAAATCAAATTAATGACAAACTTGAAGAACCCAGATGTTTTTAAATCTCACTGTAGGCAGTGAAGCTACAGTGATCAAATAAAGAAAACAGCACATAACTAATGTCAGGCTGGCCCTTAGAACTCTGCTTCACTTCATCATGATTATGACTGGATGTTTGCAGTACCAGCTGTTGCATTTCTGGTCTCCAAGGCTCCGAACTGTCTGCCAATAAACACGCTGGTTGGACCAAACACTTCACCATATTTCTCTTACAACTGCTCATCATCTCATCCCAGCACCAACAATTCATTCAAAACCAACACCCAATAAGACCCCACCAAGACATTTAATTATAATCAATACAACAACTCCTTCCATCACTACAGTGGAGATATTAAAGTAATAAGAGAAACACCTTTACTGTCCAGAAGTCACACGAGAGCAGAAGGATTATTGTGACCATGCAGGCGATGAAGCTCCCGCTGATGAGCTCAGCGAGCAGGTACACGATGATGGCACTGACTCTGAAGAAGAGGTGGAAGAAGGCCGCTACCGGATGCCTGGTGACACATTTTTAACTAATTTAATATGACATGGAGCATCCACACAGATCAATAACCAATACTGTGCCACATTAATAACAATCATTATTATTAATAATAACAACAACATTTACTACATGCACTATTAGATTCAATATGTGGCTGAGTTATTCATAGACTTGAGAAAGGCATTTGACACAACAGATCATGATATATTAATAAGAAAACTGGAACGTTACGGTGTCAGAGGGGTAGGTTTAAACTGGGTTCTGAGTTATTTGTGAAGTTAAATGGTTGTTGCTCCTTATGTATGGACATTGCTTGTGGTGCACCTCAAGGGTCAGGTTTGGGGCCCAAAAGTCTTTAAAAATGTCATTGATGTATAAGTTTAAAGTGTCCAAAGTATTAAAAATGGTGCTTTTTGCTGATGATGCAAACATTTTCTGCTCTGGTGATGATCTGCAGCATTTATTGGATGGATTGAAAGAATCAGTGAAAATAAATTTCTTGGGGTAAAAATAGATGAAAAACTTGACTGGAGATGTCACATAAGATGTATACATTCCAAAGTATCAAGAGGCATTGCAATACTAAACAAGGCAAAGCAGGCATTAGACGGGACATCACTTCATATTCTCTACTGTTCGCTGGTTTCACCTTACTTAAGCTATTGTGCAGAGGTCTGGGGCAATAACTATACAAGTACATTACATTCACTTTTTACTGTACAAAAAAAAAAGCAGTTCAAATCATCCACAATGCAGGTTACAGGGATCATACCAATTCACTATTCTTGCAGTCTGAAATATTGAAATTTGCAGCTCTAGTGGAATTCCAAACGGCACAAATTCTGGTCAAAGCAAAAAATAATGAACTACCAGGTAATATTCAGAGCCTGGGTTTTTTGAGAGAAGGAAGTTATAATTTAAGGGGTTTTTGTAACTTCAAAGCTGTGAATGCATGTACTACCAGAAAAGGTTTTTGTGTTTCTGTGCGTGGAGTATGTTTGAGTTTGAGTATGGAGTTGAAGCAATGTCCAAACATAACGCAGTTCAAAAAGAGTTATAAAGATATGACCTTCATGAGTTATAAAGAAAGGGAAAATGTTGAAATTCAGTTTTGTCTCCGTTTAGGAAATTTTATTCATGCTTATTGGATTGTACAGTTAACTTTTCAAAACGGGAGGTATTGGTGTGGAAGCAAAGTTACGGAATCACAAAAACACAATGATACGATGTGGTGTATATGTTATATTAGAAATATGTTCGTTATTATTACTGCAGATTATATCAGTAAGGAAGCTGGTTAAATATTGACCGATAACTTATGGCAAAGGGGTTGGATTAAAAAAGTGTGTACTTCTTCCCACCCCTTTTCGATATGTAACTGAATCAGAACAGGTGAAGCAATATTGAAATGTATTAGCTTTATTTTGTATAACTTCTTTTTTTTCTTCTTCTTTTCTTTGCTAAATGAACTTTTTATATTGTTTACATGATTGAAATAAATTAACAATCAAACAAAAGAAACAACATTTGAAAAATCTTTTTTGCTCAGTGTAAAACACAACCATTGGCCTCTGACGTCATTAAAAGTCATTCTAAAATATTGTCTCTAATAGTTAACTAGACCCATATCAGATGATACTGATAATTTAGTAGACAGATCAGTGAATTCCTTGTTAAAGTGTGAAAACACACCAAACAAACCCCACAGACCATTAGCCATTATCTTGATATCAAGTAGTAACTTGCACAACAAACAGCGAAAGCTTTTCCTTGAAATGTGAGTAAACCCTTTAATGAAGTACAAACTATTTTCTCAACGTGTGCAGAGAAAATGTTAAATCCTTCAGCGATCTGCAAACTTACTTAACGCCCGACTTCTTCGACCTTTTCCCTGCGTCATCCTCGGCATCAAACAGAGAGACGTCTTCATCGTTGGTATCCTGAGGGATCAATAATGAAGAGGCTTAAACCCTGGAGACATAAAACCATGTGACCTAAAAGCCTCGTCTGTCTGTGGTCAGGGGTCATCAGAGGAGTAAGATTGATGATAGTACGTTTAAAACAGAAATCTGGAGATTTATTAAAACTAATACACGATTGTGTAACAGGTTGTTTCTGAGCTCTTTAACATCATAAATTAAATACTTCAAGTCCCCACAGTACAACTTCATATGGCTCCAAACACACTCCTGTAGTTGGGGTAATCATTTTTTTCATCACTATATTATCAAGATATTCAGTTTACTAACTTAAATGGCAAAAGAAATCTTCAAATGCTGACATTTAACAAGTTAGAACCAACAAAAGTACTAAGAAAATGACCAAATGAATAAACTGATTTTCACAAAAATTATTAATATTGCCAAGGTGCCTTCCTCATTATTGTTGTACTCTAACAGCTGTCAGCTCAAACACAGAGCAGCCCTAACACGAAGGTCTTATTAAGCTTGTGGAGTTGCTTCTAAATGTTGTCAAGAGAACTTAAAGTGAATCCCTTTGTCCTGTAAACTGGAAAAACCAAATACTTACCAGCTGCTTAAAGAACAGCAGCTGATAATAAAGAGTGGAGTGAGGTCACTTTAGCTTCTCTGTGCCTGGAGACAAATTAAAGCTCGAACTGCTCCTGCTCACACTTTTGTTTGCTCGGATTATAAACAGCACAAACGTTGCCACGTTAGCAGGTTGTAGCTCAATTTCACGTTTTATCACTTGTTTGCTGATGTTGGCTCGGGCAGAAGCTAACTTTAGCTATCGTTAGCTGACACCGAAACACAACAGATGCCCGCTAGCGTAAATCTATCCGTATACAAGTTTAAAGCAAACACTCTGATCGTGGGTTTTTATGAGTAGAAAACTTCACGATTTGATCCGTTTAAAAAAAATCGTTAATTTAACGTTAGCTGAACAGAAATGTTAGCATCTTAACTACTTAGCAATATTAGCACCAAAGATGTCCAACCGAGCTAAGAAATATTCTTCGTCTCCATTAAATAATTTTACTGACGGTTATTGCTTAAATGATGCCACGTTAGCTGTTAACCACACGAAGACATTATTAAAAAAAATAGGAAATTAATGTGCTCTTACTTACTGCTAGCATCTTGAAACTTGGTCGGGCTCTTCCTGCTTACATGCTCAGTACACGTCACTACAGTCAGGTGACCAAAACGCGCCACGTCACTGAAGTCCACGCGTTTTCTCGATAAAAAGTGTTTGATGTAATATTTTATTTTTGAAAACAACACGATTTGGATCATAAAATTATTACCATACATAACATTAAATATATATTAAATATATCTTTATACTAATTATTTGGAGAAAAAAAAATTGTTTGCATTCTATTATGTTTTTATTCCATTTTTTAAATTTTATCACCGCTCCTTTATTGACCAGTGTCCTGATTTTCTTTTCTTTTCTATTTTTGAAGAAGCTGTAATTGTATTAATTGTGTTAAAATGTTAATTGATTCTTTAAACTGTGTATTTGTTGCATACTATTACTCAGAAATGACAGGTATAGAAATATTATATTCATAGCGTCGTATTTATAGGTTAAACCATCCAGTTCAGGGTTGCAGGGGAGGGGGTACACCCCAGATAGGTTGTCAGGGGTCCTGACACAAAGCGACAGACAGTCAATCACACTTACATTTGCACCTATGGCTAATTTAGAATCAGCAGTCATCATAACCCCACTATCTGCATGTCTTACATGTACTGTGGGAGGAAGCCAGAGTACCTGAGAGAACTCATGCAGACAAGTGGAGAACATGCAAGCTGCACATAGATAGGCCTGGATTCAAAGCCCAGGACCTTCTTGCTGTAAGATTAGGTAAAGGATAATCAGCAAAGATATTTAAGTGTACTGATTTTTTATTTTTTTTAAATCCTGGCTTTGGTAATTTAACAGTACACATGGTTGACATGGATGAAACAGGCCTCTGGGCACAGAAAGAGACACAAACTACAAATCATGCAGTTGGTTATGCTTTGTTTCTCCACCTGTGTGCATGTCTGATGTTTTGTATCTGCTTGGGACTCTTCCTGCTCCTTTTGCATCTCTTTATTTCTTTAATGTACATATGCAGCTATTTTTTGTCAGTGTCTGCATTTGTTTTGCAGCTTTTGTTAATTTTTACATCAATGCAGAAATGTGCCTTTTTCTCCCTAAGTGACCAAAGCTTGGTGCAGTCATCTTTCTGTTCTTGAGGTTGATTTACTTGAACAAACCATCATAATCTGACCTGTGGGCAACAGAAAGATACAACTGAAGGAAATGCAATGCTTTATACCAAGGAGACATTTGAAAATTTTGTCGTATTTTTTTGTGACAGAATAGAGCCAAAACTTTATCAGATGGGTTCCCAGTCATGGATTTAGCATAATGCAACGTTAAATGGGAATTCAAGGAAACTTTCCAATAAAAAAAAAAAAAGTATTAAGCAAGGCTGAGGCATAACCCATGTCTGGGAAACTAAAACAAAAATCTTGAATCCTAAATGATCCACTCAGTTTTTGGGATCATTTTTTTGTGTGCCACAGAAATGTACATTAGCAAATGTTTAAAGGATGCTGTTGATCTGATGACGTGGAATGTTTCAAACTGTCAACAAAACCAGGCATTTGTTTTGCAAACGCAGATACGCCTTTTTATTTGCATACAGAAAATATAGAACATTTCCGGTAACAGCAGTCCCAAAGGCACACTGGAGAAGAGAATCAACATGACATGATCCCAAATGAGAAACAGATTATTAGTTTTGCAACAAAAATAAATCTCCTGTAAACAAGTTGTGACAGTTCAAGCGTTCATCTTTTTATTTTCCAGAATCAGGACAGTACTCTCCTGTTATTAAGTTCTCCAAGAAAAGTGGTTTATGAAGGAATATCTTCTGTTGTAGGTGAGGTGGGAGGAGACGGGGTTTTCGGAGGTAAAGGCTCCCCAGGCGCCACCAAGAGAACAGTGTTCTCCTTTTTGGGTAGCCAGAACGCCGGGTACAGAGGCTCCAGGAACTCCGCCTGGTACTTGTGGATGAGCGTCATGGTGTCGCCCACCCCATAGAATGCCAGTAGGCCTTGCGTGTAGTTCACATAAACCCCAATACGACTAAACTTCTCTACATTCAGGGGAGTTTCCATATCACAGTGCCAGGCGGAGAAGTTACGGCCATTCCACTGAAGGCACCAGGAGAAGCTGTTCCCCGTGATGCAGCTGTTGCTCTCGTTGCCCTTGCGGTCGAGGCTCTTATACGTGAGGCCCACATGAGTGCTTTCACCGTGGATGTCTGCCTCAAAGTAGTGCCGGCCCATGTAGAAGCTCTCCACGGCCAGAACCTGGCGCCAGTTCTCAAAGCGCTCGGGCACATCAGGATAAGGATGCTGCCAGGGTGTGGTGTTTGTCACCTTTTTGTTTTCCTCCATCAGGCGGAGGAACTTGTGAGCCGTCACGGGATCGAAACTCACTTGGGCAGCATCTGCAAAGGATTGTTGAACATGTCAGTTTACTTACGTTATGCAATAAAACAGGCAGGAGTGCAAATAGCAGTGCAGTCAAAATCAGATTACCCAAATGCCTTTTTAGGGACTATAAACAAACACACATAATTTCCTTAGGGATTAATTAAATTCGGATTCTGATTGTGATGTCTTATAGCCTGCAGATCCCATCGCGGAGTGATGTGGAGCATCACTACAATCATTAAACATTAGTAATCTGTAATCTTAATCTGGCAGTCTCACTGAGATTGAGAGAACAAGAAAATATTCATAAGCACAAGGGGTATAAAAGACTCCGGTTTGAGGCCCGTTTATAGACATTTTTGTGTTAAATTAAACAGATTATTTTTCATTAAATTTAACTTTTTTGTTGTTTTAATGTGAGTTGAAACAAAATAGTGTGCAGTAGCAAAGATTAGAGGCCTCAGTTAACATATTATGGCTGTTGTGCCACATTAAATTGTTTTGTGTTTGCCAAGTTACAGTTTGTGTTTCACTAGATTCATAGTAGATTTGCAAAGCTGTGACACCATGAGTGCAGTGGGTTGCCAGGTTGGGTTGGTGGGTTGATGGCTATAGCGGTGATAGCACAGAGTGGCGTTTTGCTCCATATAAGAATTAAAAAAAAACTGCAAAGTGAACATAAAACTTTCTGAAATTAAATTTTCTGAAATGAAGCCTGAATAATCCAGGTCATGCATGTGTTTCCAAAAATAAGAGGCCAGCAATAAGTAGGCTTATTTTTTGTGTTCAATTAACCTTTTTTTTTGGTTTACAGTGCAGCTTTTTTTTTTCTTTAATAAGGACAGACTGCTGTCATTTCTATACATGAAACAAGAGTTACATTTTTAGTTAAGTAAAGTGAAAAGAGGATTAAAGAGGCTACGTTGTGGACACTCATATTCCACACGGTCACGGTTCCAGATTATGAGAGTGATAACACCAGATTTCTATAAAAACTACATCACACAGGGAGGCAGCTCTGTCACTAAATACGACTGTGATCCAGATTCCGAACAAGTATGATGGAGGAAAAAATCAAACTTCAAGGGGGCAGAAAGGGATGCTGGGAAACCATGAGGAAAAGATAATGCAATAATCTGGTGAAAACCAAAATTCCTGCAGATTTCCATAAAATGACGCTCTCTTTATATAGTGGCATTATCTTTATAGGAATATTGAGGTCAGCACATTTACGTAATTCCGTAAATTAATCCCCATGAGGAAAAAGAAAAAGTTTCAATTCCAAACGCTCAGTTTCACACAGTTCTTTTTTTCTACTCTTGGCTCTGCGGGATGTCAGTGGGAGGGGATATCCTTAATATGGTCATCTCAGGTACACAACTCTATCCTGTATTTTGAACAGAACATTTGTTGTGAGAGCTTGGCCTGCATTATCGGCAATAAGCCAGACTCATTCTCGGTGGGTGCTGGACTACGTTCCTACCGTCTGCTGTGGTCACAAGCTCTGCGTAGTGACCGAAAGAATGAGATTGTGGGCAAAAGCTGTTGAAATGAGGGACTTGGTCATTTTGGGAGGGATTCAGAGTGGTTAGGGATCGGATCAGGATGCCTCCTGGGCATCTCCTAGGTAAGGTGGTCCGGGCATTTCCTACTGGAGGGAGAGCCTGGGGTAGACCCAGACCCTTGCTTGGGGTCTTCATGAAATTTGCATCCTAGCCAAAAACCCCATATTCATTATAGTTTCAAAATAAAATACAGACTATAAAGCACACCCAAGCCTGTTTTTTGGTTCTGGAACAATAAAATATATTACAAAAAAAAATAGGGGGAAAATCTTCCCATTGTTTGCCACCGGCAGTTCTTAACTACAGAAATACTTACACTTTAAGAAGTCCGCCCGTGTCACCGGGTCTGGAAGAGATTTGATGTGTCTTGCTGCAGCAATAGCCTTTACTGTTGTCTTTATTCCCACTTTGTCTGCAAAAAAGAAGACATATTTCAGTGTCTGATGAAATAACATGGTTTAGATTCATTTTCATAAATTTTGCTTTTATTGTGCACAAAAACGTTCTCCAGGGCAACAAGTATGTGCCGTCCTTTTGCCTCTTAAGCATAATCATGACCAGCAAAGCAGATGAGTCACGAATCATACATTTTGCTCTTGCTCAAGCACAGCTAAAAGTTCTTTACAAGACTGAACATGCCCCGGCAGCTACAAGACTATCTGAATCTCTGTGATTTGCTGCTGCTTGTGTAGTCGTTTCTCCAGGCAGCGATGCCTCTGCTCACTTTCTTACCGCTTTTGCACGTTTCTTTCACTTTATCTATATATGAAGACACCAGCATGGCACAGAGCTCCTGCGTGGAGTCAACAATCACACGGCTGAAGGTATTCAGACAGTCCATCAGGCCGATGTAGACACCAGGCAGGGAGATATCAGCGGCTTCGTTCTTCCACTCCGCGTATTCCTATAAAACAAACATGGTGCCATTCAGGAATGAAAACAGGGGCATTTCTGCTGCCTTTAGGCAAGAATGACTTTCTGTCTCCTTGAGAAATACAGCAAATGGTAAAGGAAAAGGCAAACAGTGGAAATAGCTCATCATTTTAAAATGAAACATGTATATATATAGTTTTAAATAAATGTGTATTTTAAATCAGATTAAATCGTGAACTGAGATGCCTGTTAAATAAGAATATAGTTAATTATAGACTTAACTTCATAAAGACTGTCTCACAACTGCAGGTGTACGTGTCAAGTTGGAGGGGCCGAATATAACGCGAGTAAGCAAAATAGTGTATGTGTAGTGTACATGATGTCTTTTTGGTTGTCTTTATGAAGTTTTCTTTCCCTCTGATGCACCTGTCCCTCATTCAGGTGTACAAAGATTTTTTACTATTACTTTAATGTATAAACGTTTAATTTGAATTTCCAACTGTTCCATTATTATTGTTGCTGTTTTCAGTAGGTGATATCCAAAAAGTCCAACTTGTTTCCTTTCACCTTGACATGAAAAGTAGGTTGAGTCAAAACAAGCTCTGCTACCTTGAAACAAGCCCAAGGACCGACTGCTGTGCCTTTTCTTCCGTAAGTGAGACAAAGAATAGTTATGACACTGCTGTCTTGAATTTGTACCTGCAGGAAATCCACATCATTTTTATTCTTGGAAATCTTCTCCATCTGCACCTGAGTCTTCTTCAGATCTGTGCACCTCTGCTCCAGGTGAACCCGAATGCCCTCGGCTTGCTGCAGTGCCTTCTTCTCCTCACCCTCCAGGATCTCAGTCACCTCCTTCTTGGCTTTCTCCACCACCGCTTCCAGCTCCGCAAACTGGCTCTCGATCACTGCTCGTACGTCCTTCACAGATTGCTGTAAAATACCGCCTTTAGTTTCTCTTTGTGTGGACAGAGCCTGCTTCACATTCTGAGATATTAAGGGTTTATTTGAAAAGTTACAGTTACAGCCACATAACATTACATAACTGCAGACTCATTGGAGGAATTCTTCATTACTCACTACTACATGAAAAATATGGATTTCCTCTCACACCTCAGAGAAACCAGTTTGATGTGGGTGACTCTGACATGTCCAGGATTACAAACTGTTGAGTCCATAAGCCAAAAATAGCTGCAGCCGACTCATTTTACTTAACTATTGTGACTCTGTGTGACTCACAGTGAATCAGTCGTGTTGTGTTTACCTCAATGGAGACTGTGTTGAGCTGAAGTTTGTTGATGGCATTCTCTGCTGCCGTCACCGTCTTCACCATCTCAGTCTGCTTCTCGCTCAGTTCCTTCTGTTAAGAGGGCAAGAGAGGAAAAAACGTCAGTCTGCATCCTCATAGAAAATACGTATAGATGTTAATATCTTGATTGTTTCAGGGAAAACGTTTGCTCTCTCGCTCCTTTTACTCTGAAAGGGTCTGACATCTGACTCTAGGCTCGCATATTTGTGGTTTTCAAACCGCCGGCTTTTTTTTCAGCCTGTCAAGTCAAGTCTAAATTCCTCAGGCAGATCCAGGCAACTCTGAAGCTGAAGCAGCTACTCTGATATTAACTCCCACAATTTTAGACCCAGGGGGAAGCGCTACAAGCGTCTCTCTCTTTTAAGAGTCAGCATGCCAGTGCAGGTTTGAAACGAATCAGGACAGTAGGACAGGGATGCCCTACTTCCTGACTCGTTTTTATATCACTTCCTGAAACATGACACCAAGTTACAAGTGTTAGTTATGTTGCAGTTTATTGTGTCTTGCATGATCTTGTCATAAGGGCTACTATATTTTTTTTTTGCAGATGATACTTTGTGTTAATTTCCCCAATTTGGACAAACCACTACCTACCTCACTTAAAGTTTGAAGGACAATTCTGCTGTGTAGCATTAGGGAAAATAACATTTGGGAGCTTTTGTGCCTGTGTGCGCCAGCATACGCTCCCATATGGTAACAAGCGCACCCAAATTGTGACGTTACACTCCAGGTGTGGGATCTACTGGGAGATTCAGTTTCATTTCATTCCCAACTTCTAGTCCATGTTGCATTATAATTTTTTTGGGGGGGGTCATATAGAATCAACTTGGAAATACCTGTCCCTGTGTTACAGTGGCTGTTCTATATTGAAACTAATCAAAATTGATTAACAGTGGGGTCCAGAGTCGTCCAGTTGAACTTTTCCCTGCTAACTCGGTGTTCCTTTTAAAATCCCCACTTCAAGCTCGTATTATTTTACGTGTTTTTTCATCTGTTGTGTCATTTCTACTATATTTTATATATTTGTTATACATTTTGTTTGTGAAAAATTAGTAAAGATCATTTATACTAACTACTAACATGACTACTGAGCACGGTCTTTACAAAATCAGATCCGTGACTGCTTCAAGAGATCACCAATAAGAGTTTGATGTGTAATTTGTGACCAACCTAAAGCTTTTGATCTTTTTTATTATTCCCTGACTAAAGAAGGAGCAGAGCTTGATGCAGTCAGTGGCACCGGAAACATTATTCTGACAAAGAAGTTAAGTAAAGGTGACCTTTTGTTTGGCACCATGACAAACATCGGTCATAGGTTATAACGTGAAAAACATTCTTTGGAAAGCGCTTCCAATGGTTTATGTTCGTTCCACTTTGAGCCACATGATATTTACTCAAGAGGTATTTAAGCATCTCAAGAGTCTTTTTCCATAATCATTAAACCCGCGACTCCTACTGAGTTCTGTACGACAAGAACATTTTAAAAATGGTTTAATTTAATGATTTCAAACAAAATAATGTTTTAATGTTTTTGTTGTGCCGTACAAAGGGACGTCCTGCTCTCCCACTCCAGGAGCGTGGACAGCAGGATTAACCTCAAAAGAAGTGACTTATATAATAAAAGTCTTTATTGTTCAAATGTGGAACAAAAGCTCTGAACAGGAAGAGGAAGAATTCATGATACTGTGCTTTCTGTTTTTCTTCTGTCCAGTGTGTGTGTGTGTGTGTGTGTGTGTGTGAGACAACTTCCAAATTTTTTTGTTCAAAACTGAATACTTAAAATCAAGTTTTGCAGGTCAGCAAACAATATTTGATCAGCGGGGGTGGGATTTCCGCCCACGCGTCAAACCGGCATTCCTCCCACCGGTGTTTTCTCTGCAGTTCTAACAAAACAGGTAACAACAGCACTCTTCAAATAACCGACGCTGACTAAATGCTGCAGATCTGTGCAGGAATCGAGGCTGGAACGTTTGAACCTGAGGGCAGTCACGCAGAGAAATGAGCTTCAGATTTAGCTGCAAAGCCACACGTGAGCTGATGACCTCCAGAGTGAGCACTGAATCTGAAGTACTGTTGACTGGATGAAGCACTCATCGGTACATTTTAGGACACATGAGAACAACTGTGCCGCTCCAACCTGCTGATTTAGACACTTTATATTTAGTGTCCTCTTTAGTGCAGGGAAGCAATAATCTCCGATGTGATTTAAAGGATTAGTAATGAGCTCAAATTCCTAATTAATGACACAACTGCTGTCATAGTCTGTCCTTTTGATGGTTAAGCTTTTATTTACTCAAGACTTTACTCGCTATCTACAAGACCTTTGCCACACATTCGGCAAAGCTAAATATGAGATAACAAATCCTGACGGTAAATTTCGAGAGTGGACTTACTTTAATTAATGACGTCTCTCTTTGACAGTTTAGCTTAAACAAAACTCAAGCATTTATGAAAAAGGTTGAAAATATGAGTCTTTAACTGCCTCATTCTGTCTGACACGTGACTCCAAAAAGAAAGCCTCTCAGTTCAGAATCCTCTAAAGCAATGAAAGCAGCTGATCCTCACACACTGACGTGCTGATAATAAAAGATTTAAAGCAGCAGGAACTCTTAAGGAGGTCCAAAATAAAAATGAAGACTATAAATGCGTGAAAAAACTGAATATTTTGACTTGGGAATTCAACACTGAGTTAAGCCTGAAAATTCATAACAGATGTCCTGTAAAAAAAAAAAAAGAAAAATGCCATGAGGTCATTCAAAGGAATGTGCACACGGCACAGGGAAACACTTGCCTCGATCTGATTACGAGCTTCCACCACAGACACGGTGTTGTGGCCCTTGTGGTCCTCGTTCACGCAGTCCTGACAGATGCAGCAGGAGTCGGCGGAGCAGAACAGGTCCAGGGGCCACTTGTGGCTCTCGCAGGTCCGCCTCTCGATGTCCCTGAGCGGGTCCACCAGCCGGTGGTTTTGAAATTTTGGATTCTCCAGGTGAGGCCGGAGATGGGCCTCGCAGTACGACACCAAGCAGGTGAGGCAGGACTTGAGGGCCCTGCGGGGGCTCTCGATGCAAGAGTCACATACCACATCGTCGGGGCCCAAAGGTTCCTCCTTGTCCTCGTCCTCTTTTGCCCCCTCTTCTGTCTGTGGTTCTGCTTCCTCCTTGTCATCTTCAGGCTTCTTGGGGTCCTCGGACTCCTTCAGGTCTTTTTGGATCTCGGTTTCCTCTACTGTCTTTGACTCTTGACTCTGCTTCTCACTATTTTTGTTCACAGGAGCGTCAGCTGTTCCATTCTGTTTGGGACTGCCAGGCTTGACGGGACACTGTGGACATCCTTTACTTTTGCCTCCGAGACAGGAGCTACAAACGGAGTGACCACAAGCTGCTGGCTCCTCTGCGCTCAGCTTACCTGAGCAGACACCACACAGGTTCTGCTGCTGCTGCTGTGGCTGTTTGGGGAGCGGAGCTGCCTCTACAGCTGCTGTATCTGCCATGTCTTCAGCTCTTCTTTGACCGCCTGGCGTCACTTCCACTCTTTAAAGCTGTGTGGAAATAACTGGCTCAGCCACTTCTGTCAGCCGGCAGTATCTGATCGCAGTAGAGAAAGCCACACCTAGATGATGTGAGAGACGGTCAGGACTCATAG
>VVHJ01013594.1:43926-62484 GCA_015107715.1 Tylochromis polylepis | reverse complement strand
ATTATATATATATATATATACATATATATATATATATATATATATATATGTATGTATATATATGATGAAAAAGTAACACAAGTTAGCCTGTGGCTCTCTGGGGAGAACCGTGCTTGGCCAGCTGTGACTCAACCTTCTCCAGCCCTCATCTGAAAGAGATGCAGAACGAGGAAGACTACTGAGAACACTTTCGACACTTCCGACAAAGAGCAGCGCTAGCATTTTCCCCACTCACAACCAAATGGGTGCTTGGTTTGCAGCATTAAATTAATGCTTCCACTCGTCCAGTTCAACTGTTTTCATCTACTGCATAAGCCTACTGGCTCTGCTGCTGATTCTCAGGGGCTATCTCAATGCCACCGCTGGGATCTGAAGGTTTTTCAGATATGGACAGGTTAACGGGCAGATTTCTGTGAAAACTGCTCATGCGTAAAACAAAAAAGGTGACAAATCCTATACATCCTCTACTGGAAAAGGAGAAGGTTGCACAAATGTCCCCCAAAGCTGTTCATTTACTCCAGAGTATTAGTTTCTTCAGGATACATGCATGTTAAAAAAACATGTCTCAGTCTTCCTCTGAGATATTTTTTATGTAGTTCGTAACCAGAAAGATGTAGGTTTGCGGTGATACTTTGAGCAGTATGAGTATGAAAGCACAATGTACCACCGCAGAACAAAAAAACCCCAAAAGGCTTTCCATTTTTTGGGCAAAACAAGACCTCAAAATGCAGTGAAGGCTCCTGACAGCATGGATGTAGAGAATCAGATAGCCCTTGAGAATCTGCTTTCTCAACTCAGCAGCGTCCAAGAAGTCACTTCTTTGCAGCTTTCTTTATGGCGCTGCATGAAATGACCTGAAACAATAACACAGTTGCAGATGTAGTGAATGACCCGGTGAATCCGAACAATGGTGGAGAATTGCTCTCCGTGTCCAAGACTTCCTCTTCTTAGCACATTTGCCCCACCATCACCACCCTTTCCCCCCACCCCGCCCCTCATTGCTTGCCTTTGCATGAAATCAAAAAATAGAAAACAAACCCTCTTGCTTTCCAGTCACTTGTCGTTGACATTCCTCGATCGTCAACACTCATGCCTCCTATCTGCTTCGTTACATTCCCCTTACCTCTCAACCTGTCCCCTACCCTCTTCATTCACTTTCCTGGACTCAGACATAGCAGAGGTACAGGTAGGTCTTCTCTATACGCCAGTCTGGGGGGATGTCTTCGGGCTTGTGGCCTTTCATGTGCTTCTGCATGGCTGACAGGCTGGGGCAGTACTCCAGGCAGATGGTGCATTGGTAGGGCGAGGCGCCATTGTGGGTGCGCAGGTGCTTGATCATGGCCGAGTAGTCCCTGGATCGCTGGTGGCACAGCTTGCACTCGAATGGCTTCTCACCTAAGGATGGTGGGGTGGAAGACAACAGTGTTAGTCACAGTGCCAGCCTAAGTGTGACGTTAAACAGGAAATAAAGGAATTTAGCACTGAGATCCATTAGAGAGAAGGAAAAGCTGTACTAGTCTGTAAGATGTTACTGATAAGTGCATGAGCTTCTGCTTCTTTGCCTTGAAACTTATTAACTTCATTTAATGCAATGAGAAAAATCCTTGCTGTTCAAAATGCAGTAAAAACGTGTATATTTTTATAGCCAACGGTTTTAATAACATTTGATTTATATTTTTTGTAGTTTTGATGCTTGACTTATCAAGAAATGACAGAAGTCTGATAAAGACACAAACAGCAAATGAACCAACAGGTTAGCCACTGTCTGAGCTGCTTCTGAGAATTCAGATACTGTTCTGTCTTCAATTACCAAGGCCACAGCAGTCAAAGGTGGACTGGGTTATTCTGAATATCTGGATGTCAGTAAAATCTGACAGATTTTGATCAAGTCAAACATTGCCTCAAAAGAGGAGCTGAGGTGAAGGTTGGTTGCAAAGTGGCTTGCAGATGTGCTGAAACTGTGGGGAGGCTAAAGGGCTTGCCCTTCTGACTCAAGGCGTGCCTAAAAATCATTCTACGCTTCAAGTATGGTATGCCCTGTTCATCCCTGTCAGTTTGGTTTCATTACATGGTGGTCCGTTTTAAACTTGTGTTGCCATTTTTATGCTTCTTTAGACAACAGTCAGACCCAAGATGTAATCAACCTAAATCTACCGACAGTTAAGACATGGTTTTACAAGTAAAGGTTATGCCAGAACTGTGAGAGAGGAAAAAAAATACCCCATCACCACTTATTAAGAGAATTTTTTTTCTGTGTGTGGCTCACAAGAAACATTGATGCTATTATGATAATTGAACGATGCATCTAAAAAGTGACAAGTCAAAACCCAGAGGTGAAATCCCAAATGTCTTCCAGACGGCACTGTGTACCAGTAAAAGATAATGGTAACTCTTTAAAATCATTCTCAACAGCCTTCTATAATTGATACAAATCAGAAGCGAAAGGAGAATAAAAAGCTCCAAGTATATTAGTGCAGTTTGCTCACCTCTGAGAAATAGTTTAAATAGAATACCAGTCAGGTCCAGTATCCCCTCACAGCAGCAGTACACATGATGATTTTGTTTACTAATTATTCTTGCTTTAAAGGGATAGAACTGTTTGCATGTCATTATTTTATTAAAATACCCCAGTGTAAAGAGATTTTGAAAGGATCAAGGTTTTAGTCACATCAGGCTGTGCAACAGAAGAAAAAGAAAAGGAGATGTTCTGCTATTTAAGCTAATATGCATGGAAAAAATGTGACTGCAGTTTCAAAGTATATGCAGAGGATAACTTAACGTCTACTTTCCTTACTACTACTTGTAAAAACAGTGAAATCTAAAATCTAGATCTTTATACTCACGCTAATAAGTACTAAGTTCTTTTAGCTGGTAGAAATATGGTCAAAGCTACCCAAATTAGAGAATAAGAGAGTTATAAGAAACTCTCTCCATCATAGCACCTGCTTACCTGTGATAAGAACCAGCCAGTACAATCAGAAGAAGAAAAAAATTCCAGGCTCATTTACTTTTATAGAATATGATCTAATCAACTAATCTATGGCACATTACAAGAAAATACAGCTCATGACACAGAGAACTCCTGCAAGTGTCATGAATCACAGTGCAACACTGCTTTCTTGCTGTGGGGGCTGCTATATTCCAGAGGCACATTTCAATTCAGCAACAGTGGCCAGCCTAAATGTGCTAATGATTTGAGTGATGGCAGGGAATAATCCACCAGTGCTCAAGCCAGCAGACGCAAATTAGACATGTAAATGCTGACCTTTACCAATGGCATTTGAAATGAGCTGTCGGAAGTGATCTGGCCCAGCGCTCGCTGTCACCTTTCAGCTAGATCCTTGTGCATGTGTGCTGCGAAACGTCCGACTTTGTGCCTCTGTTGCCCGGCCCGTCTGCTCCTTTGAATCCCTGGTTAACCTTGACCTCCACGGGGGCCGGGTTATGCTTCCATTTAGCCAATAAGCATAAATACAGTGTGGCAGGCCCTGCGCTTCTTTGTAGCAGTGCAGACACCTGCATGATGTTGATATTGATAACCAGACTGTAAACAGGGTCACTTCAAATAACCAGCTAATAATGAATTGCAAATAGGGCCCAGGTATTGATCCGCCATTGGCATTTGGAATGTGTGGAGAGGACGGGTTGGGGAGGGGTTGGGTTGCCAATGTCGATGATTCATCAAGCAGTTCCCTTTTGTGCGAGGTGGCCTTTGACTGTGAGCTTGTCACTTGCTCTTGTTATCTGCTGTTGCTCTCCAGCTTAACGCAAAGCCCCCCTCCCCAACACAAAAGGCAAAAGGGTGGATGGGGGGGAAGCCAATTATTGGACAGGCTGCCTTGATAGTGTGGCTTAACAGCTGGTTTATTGAATGGGAGATGGGAGGTTGCTGCTATGTGTGTGTTTGAGAAAAAGGGATGGTGAGGAAGCATAAACCTTTGGCTGTGTGCCATTCCTGGTGAGCACTTGTGGTATCCTTGCTCACTCTGCTACGTAGCACGCACTTATTCTCCAGGGCACCTAGCTTATCACTGTGTCAACATCTTTATGGGGCTCTAAATATACTAAGATCAATACAAAGTCTTCTGAGACATTCATCTACTGTATCACAGCAACAAAGATATTCATCTGGTTTGGTCTATGCCTTGCAACTTGGATTTCCTAGAAGAGAGTCCTTTAACAGGCTCCCCATCATGCACCATATGTTTTAGAACATCTCATTACTGCAGTTTATGCTCTTTCTGCAAGTAAGGTGAGCAGAACTTAGCACAGTAAAAGACTCAAAAGAAAGTGTAAAACACTAATCTGGCTTTTTTCACATAGCTGCTATCACCTGCAAAATTAATTTATTAACATATTGTATCTGCCATTTTTGGCAGCGTCCTGCCCAGATTTGTTAACTGAGTATATATGGAAAATCCCAGCTGGAGATGTTGAACAGGAAGTTCTACAGTTTCTTGCTCTGAAACCATAAGCTAAAGTTTTTGTGATGCTACACTGTGTTGCACACTATAGTTTTTATTTTTTACCGCAAACAAAACAGAATCAAGTGAGAATAAATAGTTCCGAATGCTTTGATTGTTATCCATCATCGCTAGGGCCTTTACTTATTTTGGTCACAGTACCTGTGTGCACACGGTAGTGGGTTTCCAGCTGGTGCTTGAGGCTGAACTTCTTCCCACACCCGTTACATTCATAGGGCTTCTCTCCGGTGTGGATGCGCTTGTGGCCCTTCAGCGTGCTCTCATCTCGGAAGCAGCTCCCGCAGAACTCACACTCAAATGGGTGGTCCCCGGCTAAAATGTGGAAAGAAAAAAAGATACATTTACACAAACTGCTGATAACATTGTATCATAAAAAGGCTAAAGGCTGCACTGGTTGAGCTCGTGAAAATATAGCTTGAAGGGTTAACAGACAACTGAGTGCAAATGACAGAAACAAGAAGCTTAAGTTTTGTCTTTATTTACATGTACAACTCAAACAATTCAAGTGTTACTCAAGTAATTTTTACAAAGAAGAACACCAAATGTCTGAAAATGGCTTGCACCTTCAAAACAAATTAGTACGCTACTGTGAAGGAGGCCGCATTGCAAAATGTTTTACTTTATCTGATTATTTTGTCGGGGTTGTGCACAATGCAAGCGCAGCATGCATTATCTTCCAATGCGTAACCACATAAAGGCTTTAATAACAGCAGACAATTATAACCCATCTTTTGTCTTTGTCTACAAATCACCTGCGCTGTTGTTTTGCTTTGTCCAAAGCCTTAAATAATTGTAGCCTGTCATGGCTGCTCACCAGCCTCGAGATGTATTATTGACCATGCAGACCCAGTGTCACAATGCACTAATGGATCACCTGACTAATGTGCTAAACCTGGAATAAAGTGAGTTCGTCATCACAGAATCTATTATCCTTGGATAGATATGTGTTTAAGCAGACCCAAATTCAGGCATTTTCCTCACTTCTTGTTCGCCACAAGTTTATTAAGATGGTATTTACCAAAGCTGATCTGAAATAGTTGAAAATGGTACAGACCATGTGAATTGCAGTAGTTCATGTAAACATCCCCATTGTTTGGTTATTTCATTTGGTTAATTTGGAGCATGATTGTGCTCTAAACATGATGTATGAATGAAATGAAAGCCATCCATATTCCTAACAGACCACACTTTGATAATGAGGTTTGCGTTATCCTTATTAGGAGATAAAACAACCACATTGTGATTGTAGTTTATGGCTAGCATTATACTATGGTTAAAACTGACATTTTTAAAAGAAAAAAAAAGCATAACAATAAACAGAAGTGTTGCATTTGGCTTTAACTGGTCTAGTCGTAGAGTCCAAATTATTCTACAACCTCGATCACTGCCATATATAAACACGGTCCTAAAACACAATATTTGTATTTTAGACAGTATGCCATTGTCACGGTTAAATGACAGTGCCTAAAAATGTAAATGAAGACAAATGTACCATGTCTTAACATTCATTGGCAGCATGTTGACTGGCTTACATTAGTGTCCATATGCCCCGTCTCCACCCTTCCTTAATTTTTACTTAGATAGCATCATATTTCCTTCCTGAGACATCACAGTCATTGTAGGCATCAGACTGCTGGAGGTTGTATAGCATGCATGCTTTCAGAAATGAAAATGATAACATTCTGCTCCTCGTGCTGCCACTGAACAGGTCCCCACAGGGCTGCTATAATGCATATTCAGATGTCAGTGATCAGGGATATTATGATTTGCAGGAGCTTCTCACCAGCAGTCCAAAGACTAATTGTATTTCCGTGTTTGATGAGGGGCTGCTTCTTGCGTCATTTGCTTCCCCCCCCCAGTGTTACACTCTCCATCCAAGTAATGTTGTGGATATTTATTAATGTATTTCACTCTACCGCTGCAGGTTTAAGTCACCATCAGTGACCTATGCCTTTCATTATCTGCCTGTCCAAGCAGCAACGTGCCAGAGAATAAATTGCATTTCTCGTTATGTGCTGCTACCACTGCTCCGCTGTTAAGAGACTATTTCACTTCCATCCTGCATATTTTATTTAAGATTTTATGTATGCACATACAGTATGCACACATGTAACTGGTTTAGAGGGAGAGACAAAGAAAGGATGGGAAAGGAATGTAAACTGGATGCTCATTAAATGTTGATCACGTGTTGGGTATGTTATACTTTTGAGGAGGGAAACGTTTTCAAAGCCTTCTGATGCTGGATGCATTCCCATTAAAGGGAATGCTGGGGATTGGAGAGGTAAAGGGGGAGGGATAAAACTGAGACAGGGATGGAGCAGGGGGTGTGGGTGTATATGGTGGCAGTGGTGGGGGCTGGGTAAAAATCAATAAAAGTGACAGTCTTTATTTGTCTGCATGAAGTTATCAGTGGCTCCCGCTGTAAGACATTGTGCTCTTTCTAGCGTTTCAACCACAGCACAGATCACAATCCATCACAGAGCTCGGTGGGCTTGCACGATGCTGCAAGAATAATAATTGAGCTCAGATTCACCTGCCTTTAATTAAGGCCTCCGATCAGACCAGCAAGTGGGATGCTAATACTCGAAGAATGTCTGTGGAGGGCTATTTACGTTTAGAGTTGTGTTTCTGTGCTAATGTCTGCTGTTCGCAAACATAGAAAATCTTCCATTAGTAAGAAAGAAGTTGATTCATTTGATAATATAATAAAAGATTTCTGCACAATACAGATTTCTACACAATATGTATTCTGTATGTTTGAGATGGTTAGTTAGTGCTATTAAAATTAAATTGGAAAACACACAATAAAGAGTTTTGGAGAGTGTCCGTGATCTCTCTCATAGCTTTGTAAAAGATCTGAAGCCTAGATTTGGTTTATAAATCACTTCAATTTAACCCATTTACACTGACTTTATCTCAAGTTACTCTAGACTTTCAAACAAACCTTAAAAAAATAACAACAATAAATGAAAAACAACCTGAAAAATCATACTTGACAACAATGTAAAACAAAACAGACCAAAAAAAAAAAAACTAAACAAAAAAAACTAGTTTCCTCCTACCCTAGCACATAAATTAATGGTACAGTTACTGTGCTAAAGTAAGGGTGCCTTTGTTAGTCTGTGCTAGCTACTACTGCTTTAGCTATATATAATAAATAGACAACAAATATATAATATTCAGGCTTAGAGACCCAGTGTAAATCTAATTAAAGGGTTTCTGGTATCAGCAGAAGCTCAAAAATAACCGTGGTATAAAATACAGAGGGATTGCGGTCTCACTCAAGCACCCTGTTGCTGGATGCTCATCACACATGTTATCTCCCATTGCCACTCGGGGACGCCAAAGTGCAAAGTTGCACTGCAGAGTTTTATATAAGTCAGACACAATTCTGTAATCACATTGTGAGAATGTAAAGGAGCAGACAAGGCTTCATTTTGTCAGGATATTCTCATGGGAGGCGGAGAATAATAGGAACACGTCCTCCGTCCATCCCAAATCTGCTACTATTACTTCCCCCGTCTCGCCATCCTCCATTTCTTTTCTCCTCCCTTCCTTGCTTTCCTCTTTTTTTTCTCTCCATTTCTTCATCCCTCTGTGGTGTGACCACATGGCAGGGACACGACAGATGAGGACCCGGCAAAGTGAGGTGGAACCACAGCATGGTGACTGAACCCAAGGGTGCCCCCGAGCATCACCACCTGCGTCTCCTGACCCCTCCTCATCACCTCCTTTGACACCCCAAAGGACTGCTGAGGGTTCCTGTGCCCATGGGCACACGGTGCGTGTTCATTATATACGGTAAGAGGCTGTAAATCACCAGGCTCCATCACTGCCAGGACCAGAACTGCTTCATTCTCTCTCTCTCTAAATTCGATTCAGCCCTCTCTCTCTCTCTCTGGCTGTAGCACTATCAAATACAGCTGCGAACACAAAACACCCCGCCACAGCAGACAGCAAATTGGCCCAGAGTTAAAAAAAAAAGGAAAAAAAAAAAAAAACAGACACTTACACACAGACAGTGCACAACAACAGAATATTAATGAAGGTCTGGTCTGTAAAGAGAGAGTGTGTATGTCTGTGTGCATGTGGTGCTGGGGAAGAAAAATAACACAGCTGCTATGACTGCCACTTTTTATAAGCCAACATTGTGCATTTGTGCGCGAGTGCTCGAACCTATACTGTACTATGCGAAATAAAGACAAAAATAAATAAAACAGATAGGCAACATCGCAGTAAGAATGTGCAATAGGATGTTAAGGGAAGGTAATGAAATTGCAGGTGGATGGAGGAAAATGAAAACCCAGTGATCGAGAGGAAAGAGAGATGGCAAGATTAAGATGCTGAAATAAACACCATTAAATCAGGTTTTTTTTCCCGGTTATCCCCCCCCTTGCTTCCTCGTCCTAAATGGTGATCCAGTGTCAAAGCCCACACCAGCAAGGCTGCGTTCAAAAGATAAAGCTGCAGACAGGTAAAATGAAGCACTCGTAATGAATGTCCATAAAAGTGCTTTCTGCTGTCAGTTGATACAACCGAATGGTGAGTCAACCAATAACCAAGTAATATCTAGAATGCTCTGTATGGAAGATGAGTCGCCATTGTCTGTCCATAAAAATTAAGGTTGAATACCAGGAACTGAGGTTTTGATATTTACTGGGGATTTTTTGTCAAAAACTGAGCCATGCTTCTGGGAAAATACCTTCCAGGAACCAGTGGATCCATGATACATTTGTGTGCTGAAAACAACTGTGCACACTGGAACAAAGACACCTCATCCAAACCTCATTTACCACACAACTGTCACACCTAAACGCCAAAGTCTGCCACTGAAAAGCCATTATTACGGTAATATAATATGGATCAACATTTCTCCTGCAGTGTTTTGTTTTCAATTACTTTCCATATTTCAGTGTCTGCCTTAAGTCCAGATGAGAGGAAATACAATTTTTCCAGGTCTGAACGAAGCGGAGGACCCCCCCCCCCAAAAACAAAACAAAAACAAAACAGGCCAACCATCACTAAATCAGAATAAGAGAACAGACAAGAAGAATTAATTAATTTTCTGATTTAACTTGGCATATAACTAACCGCTTTTCTCAAAATTAGCAAAACAAAAAGAAAAATATGGCGGCATGTGAAAGGTTTTTCTCCCCCCTTTCCATACGATAATGTCTGGTCATCTCTATAACAGTGGTATAATCACATCATCAGTCGCACCAATATACCGTAAATACCTTTAAGGGACACTGATGTGCTGCTATAATATAATATAATATAATATAATATAATATAATATAATATAATATAATATAATATAATGCTTATATGAAAATATACAATGACCTCACAATTATTATAATATATGATTTAAAAATTTTCTTTAAACCAAATTCATGGTGGAAAAAAAATATTTTAAAGCAGAGTGTTTTTAAGGAATCATTTTTAAATCGAGAAAACATACAGAGCTGAACCTTCATTCAAAAAGTTGTGATTTACACATATCTCAGATCTTAAATTTAAATGTGCTCAGGGATGAGTCTTTATTAATCCAGAGAAAATATGACAACAAATAGAAACATCTCTTAGTCACCTCTTCCATTTATCAAAGTATTTAGTTAGCAATTACTAAGCACTGTTAGCTTTCGTAATATGGATAGAGTCGTCTTTGATAGAGTATGCCATTTATCAGCATTAATATGACGACGTTTTTGGATGGGTTTTGATGCTTTTAGGACCATAAATAAAACTATAGAAGGAAGAGCTGATGGTTTCCATTTCATCTACTTTTTGGCGTTTGCATAAAGCTAACTTAAAGTAAAGAAAGAAAGAAAATGCACATTATTGCAGAAACATCCGTAGTTTAAAGATTTCCTTTCCAATACATGGGAGCTTTCTTTATGCAATTTGCTTTTAATCACTCAAATGTCTTCAGTTGAGCTGTCTTACAGAATCCAGATGAGAAAAGATCCTAGCTGATAAGAGCATACAGATGGCCATAATTTATTTACATTTACTGACTTACATTACTGCAGCTTTGCCTCTAGGGCTACATTCAGACAGCCTTAACATCTAATTTATCTTTACAGATACACCCCTTTGCATGTTCACTTAATCTATATTTCTTTTTGACTGGGATATCCTCCTAGAAAATACATGAACAAAACAAGCAAGGACAGCGCTTTTAGTTAAGGCGCACATCTAACATTTGATACAAGTAAAAATAGGTTAATTAGGGCGTTATTAATTGAATTGTTCCCACATCTTAACCCAACCAACCCTACAACCCTTTTATAGGTTTTTCCATGTTTGATGCATCCTATAAAACTTGAAAACACAACACAAAGGGGAGACATGATAACTTAAGGAGCAAATAACAAAATATAAAGAAAAGAATTAGACAAAATCCAAACTTGAACTCTGCTAGGTGAGAGTGCACGTGTCTCTGCATCACATGAAGGTAAAGTTATAAGGCTGATTCTCTAAGGTGGATACGCTGTCTAGCTGTCTGTTTTTAAGCACTATTTTTGCCTCGTTACCAAGCAAAGTGTGAATGAGATTATTAACATCAAAGTGTAAATGCAGAGGAACACCATGCCTGTACTTTTTTCTTTTTTTTTTGGAGGGTAAATTAGACCTATTTCTGGCGCCTATGATGGCTGTGTGAGTTGCTGACTTTATAATCCCCCGACAAAAGGCTCTGCATCATATTTAAACGATTGCTTTCACGGCTGGCTCATTGTGATTTAACACACGCCCACAGTGGGATGAGGTTCAAAGTGGCAGGAGGCTGCAAAGTCTCATCTGCAGCTCCACTGACGAGCTGAGGTGACATTTGCGTCGCCCGGGTGGGCAGGTGGATCAGAGACGCTGCATGTGTCCCCTCCAATGTCTGGTAGATAGAACAGATGTGTGCACCGCTACTGTACAGGCGGCTCAAGCAGCCACGTCCGCCTTCCCCCCTCCCTCCTCCGCCACCTCAAACCCCCCCGGCTTCTACCACCATCACACACTAATGGTGTATTCGCCTGACTTGTAAATAGGGCCGACTGCTCTCATCTCACTGCCTTTCGTTTCAAATATTTATCCGTGAGCCGGTGAGCTAAATCGGCTCTGACAGTGAGACTGTTATTTAAGGTCGCAGACAGGCGGCTGGCTAAGAGACAGAGAGAGAGAGGGGAAGGAAAAAAGCGTCCATCCCCTTGCCAGTGAAATGGGATTCATTTCCATGTGTTCATATTCTGTCATGGCTACGGCTTTTTTCTCTTTACTCTGAATAGCCGCATCCGTCAGGCTACCTCTGCTCCCTCACAAATATGTATTAGTATCCTGGCCTCATCTCAGTAGAGAGCCAGCACTGTGAGTATTACAAGTTGACAGAAAGGGGGAACCCCCCCCCCCAACCAAACAAAAAAACCCCAACAACAGGAACAACAACAAAAAAAATTGTTGCTGTAAATACGCTTTTTGTGACTGCTGGAGAATTCATTTTGTGTTGACCTGAATTAATACCGTTTATTCAGACGAGCAGAAACAGCAGCGTAACGGGGAAGTGGTAACATAATTCACACAAATTTGCTAAAATAAAGCACGAATTCTTGCTTTGTATACCGTTACCTGTATTTGTCAATGGCAACCCTACACTGGCTGTGCTGTACTGGCTACCCTATTGCTACGCATTGTCTGAGAATTAATTATATTTTATTTTATACTAAAAATTAACTCAGATGACCTGAATTATGAGACACTGCTGGACATTATACTTGCCTCCATTAAACATACACACAAATTAAGAATATGTACCGTATAAGTAGAGCATCAGCTGGAATAATAACAAATGTAGATTTTATGGAACCACAGGGACTGTACGTCCCTTTGGTCTAGTAGGTGTGGGCATGGACGGTAAATAAAACTGAAATCTGACAACAGTATGAGCTGGGTGTAAAATGTATTCTGCCAGTATTAATTCCTACTAATCATTTCTCCAATAGTCAATACTTTGGTGATTACTAGGGCTTCCACCTGAAAGTCCAAGCTTCGAAGCATCCCAGATTTAACCAAGATTACTTGAGCCGAGCATTTGTTTATCTACATACACGTGCTCCGCTCCTGGCTAACTGATAAGAGAACTGGATATCTGATAGGGAGTCATACTCTCACTACCATTCATATGGGTCTATGTACCTTTCCATTTAGGCATCCTATATGTGATGTAGGTCCTTTGTTGTATGACAGGCCTAAATATGTGTAAGTTTCACTGTAACAGCTACTGAAAAAACCCAACTATGTATTGTATTTGTTGCCCTAAAGAAAAGGAAATAAAGACAGTGGCATCACTTCTTTTACTGTGTTATCACACCGAGTTGTCTTGGACAGTGAAAGTTAAAACTCCCATGCTAAAGTAAACACACAGCAGCTTTTGAATTTGAAGAGACCTTAAAAAGTGAAACAGACTCTGTGAACATGAGCTAGCATGTCA
Source organism: Tylochromis polylepis (assembly GCA_015107715.1). Classification (NCBI taxonomy): domain Eukaryota; kingdom Metazoa; phylum Chordata; class Actinopteri; order Cichliformes; family Cichlidae; genus Tylochromis; species Tylochromis polylepis. The sequence continues at coordinate 49,521 of VVHJ01013594.1, read as the reverse complement.
TTCACAGCAAACATGGAAACAACTTACAAAGAATTTTAAGATATTAACTACTTCTTAGTGTGCAATGCCATCCATTTTATTTGAAGGGTTTGAGTTGTTTTTGTTCATGCATTTTCATGCGGTTTAAAGTAAAACTAAAATATGCTAAGGAAATGAAACAAAAGGTTAAGCTGTATAAGTGCACTGATAATTAAAAAAAACAAATGACTGCAGTTCTCGGCTCTTCAGGTTTCAGTCAGTCTAACCCTTATCTACCATATACTCAAAGCTCTAGAAGGTGACTGTTACTCAGCTAGGAATTACAGGGACTAGTTCTGGATGTGCTTCCTTAGCATTAGGAAGCTGGTGGTTTAGACATCTAATTATGAGGAATTCTACTTTTGGAGGTATTTTGAATTAAAATCAGAGCAGACCCTAGGATACAGAAAAAGAGCAAAGGGATTACCTTTCCGATTTGGTGTGGGTACATGAGGGTTTCCCAAGATCAAGACTGAGAATGTATTATGGACTACTGCACTTAATTTGTTACAGTATTAGCATAATCCAGACCAACAGAAAAGGCTGGATATGAATAGACAGATAACACCCTGTGGAACACCTCAGTGACTTAAATTATATCGCCGCCTTATCACAACAGTGAAGGCGGCTAATGATCGCTTCCACTGACCTGTGTGTGAGCGTAGGTGACGCTTGAGTGCAGTATGGCTGGGGAAAGTCCGGTTGCATTCGCTGCAAATGTAGCTGCGAACGCCGGCGTGGACTTCCATGTGCTGCTGCAACGCTGTCTGGGTCTGGAAGCGCTTCCCACAAAGCAGGCAAAAGATGGCCATGTCCGAGCCTGTGGAGCAAAAAACACCGCAGGTTAATTAGTGGCAAACATGATTTTTCAAAACTTGAGTCTTCCGACCTCATGTTTCTTGGCTTTTCGCATTCCTTTTTGTGTATCCGTACTTTTGCAATTAAAGGGATGAGTACAACCTTATAGTTGCTTGTGTTAAAAAACAAACAAACTTAGATCCAAGTTGTGCAGTGTTCATTTCAGGAAAAATAAAGCACTGTCACTATGGAGCTATTCAGCAACACTTCAATGTAGATCCAGAGTGACAGCCAAAGCCAGCTTTTCTCAAACCAATCACACACGATTGTGTATCCTTACAGTGATTAAAATACAGGATAACAACACAGGTATGATGTCGAGAACACATCAAATTTTAATGCAGAAAAAGAAAAAACCCAGGAAAACAAAAAGAAAAACTTTTTCACAAGTGCATGTAAAAAATACTGCATTTATAGGATTAATGTTGCATGCAGCATTCATGTTTTAGGGTGGGTGTGTAGAAAGATAAAGATCTCCTATGCAATACTTCAATCGAATCTTGACTCTAGCGAGCACTGTGCATTTTTCTCCAGCAGAGATAAAGAGCCCACAAACACAGCAGAACACACGCACACACACACAAACACGCACACACACAAACACGCACACACACACCCAGCTGCACGCTCCTTTGAACACACTCCCTTCACACTTTTTCAATTACCAGGCTGGGGAAAACTCTGGGGAAGGACTGAGTGTTTGGAGCTCAGTTTCTATTTCATCAGTCAATAACACATCTTTGGGGCAAAGCTGACACTAATTTAAAAATCTATGAAGAGCAGCCCGCCTCATGTTCATAACCACTGGAGGAGGAGGCGGGCCCACGACAGCCTCCACACCAGATCAATCACTGTCTCGGCTGCTCTACACGCTAAAGAACCCGGGATGAAGGGAGGGAGTATATTGCTGAAGAATGATGATAGGAGGAAGGATAGAAAAGAGTTGCTGGAAAGCAGGTAAAGAGAGGAGATTTTGGTTTGTAGCAGAAGAAAGTGATTCTGAAGAGCGAAGTGAGGGGGAGAAAAAATTCTCACTTTGCTGCGTGTAGTCGAGAAAAACTAAATATTGACAAACCTTTCCCTTCTGACTTTCGGACTGTCTACATTTCTCATTTTCTCTTGTACATGAAAGGAATCAGGCTTGTCTACAGGAGTGTAGAGTTTTCATTAGATCCATGGTGAGCACTCATGACTGAAAGCCTGAGGTACTAATCTTCCAGCCCTACATGTGATGTCAGTTATGCTCCTTGGAGGATGATTCCTGATGTGCTGCTGACCAACTCCTTCACCCCCACCTAAAACAGGGCAGCTTTTATGCAACCTTTTGCTTTTTAATTTTTCCGAGCATATTCATGCCACCTTGAGTATCAACTTTGGAAATAAGCCACTTCTTTGCTCAGAACATTTGTTTCCTGAACAATGGTGAGGAGTAAGAGCTGCAGCGTACCAATTTGTGAAAATGCAAACTAAGAAATGCAACTACATCTAAACTTGTTTGGACTTTTTTGATTCTCCTCACCAGTGTCTTCTTGTCCTCTCTGCCTTTATCAATGAAGAGGCCACTGAATGCCTATGATTGCTTTTAGAATCCCTTCAGGACCCTTCAGGTACGATAATAGCTTTAACTGACAATCCAGCTTTTAGTCACTTGTCACCTTTTTCTGCCTCACTCCTCCTTTTTTTAGCTTGTAATCCATCTAAGGTCTGGCTAACTCAGTGATCTTCCATAAGCAGAATACTTCTTCCTTTAGGCTATGTCAGATCAATCACAACATTCAGGGTTGGACTGAATATGTAAAAATAATGTTCTATTATTGGAGGAAGAAACTAACAATGGTGTAAGTGCACAAGAGGTGAAATGGGCATCAGAGAAAAGAGTGGACTTGGGGGTAGGGTTGGGTGGAGACTTTGGCCAAAGATCAAGAATTTGAGGGAAAAAAAGGTTTTGGAATGTAAAAGGTCAGCAGACCTCTGACCTCAGGTTTAGGCCAAGGCATGGTGGAAATCTGAAACCCAGATACCAACACACACACACACACACACACACACACACACACACACACACACACACACACACACACACACACACAGAAAAACAAAGCTGTGGAACAAAAAAGTGGAAGCACCGCATGAAAAACACTACTTTGAAGTCAGGGCAGTTACAGTGGCGCGACGCATTATGGTGAACAATATGCATCACCAAAGTGTGTATCAACTTTAAAAGAGCTCTGACAGTGACTGCTTTTATACAAAGCAATACAATCTAGCTGAGAAAGTAGCACAGAGTATAACGAGTCGGCGTTACAAATACAGACAAAAATGCACTGGAACAAAGATGGTTAGTACAAGCAAACCACCAGAAAGTGATGGACATTTAAACATGCTGCTTTCTAAACACCAGACAAGTAAATAATAAAAAATGACCACATATTTATGCAGCTTTTGACTTTCTGAGCCTTGAAGAGCCGCTATTAACTAATGTTTCAGGCATTTTGCCAACACTAAAGCATCTTATTACAACCCACATTTACATGTAATTGCCATCTCTATTCATGTTAAGATACAAAGCACTTTAGTGCCTGTTGTAGTTACGACAGCAGCAAAGGAGGAAGTCCAATTATTTTTGTAGGGAGGATGTTGTGTTGCGTAGATGAATTGATAAGGTCACATACATTCGTATTGCAGATCAATACTTGTTGCTGAGTTAATGCTGTTTCTTTTAACCATGACCATTCCTAGAGTCCTGCATAACAACTACTGCGGGATGACACCAGACCCCTAAACCTTAACAAACCATGCTGTGTTTTGTGCATAAACCTAACCAAATGTTAGCAAATATAGCAAGCTATAGCACAGAATATAGATATATATTTTTTCCTGTCAGTGTTTCTATGGATCTTATTGGAGTGAAGGAATACACCAACTACATTATACTGTAATAGGCTGGAAGACTTTCTACATCCTATGTTTAATTAAATGTGGAAAAAAGTCCAACTAGTTCCAGAACTTTAATAACAGTAAAAATAAAATCATAGAAATAAATGGTTCGACTAACCAGCCAGTATAGAAAGTCCATCTGACACCAGCAAGTAAAACAAGTCTTTAAGACTTTTTCCAGAAACTGCATGTGACATCCCAGATCTTTCACCTATGCTTGTTGAGTCTATGTACTGTAGGAAATTGCTTCCTCCTTGCTATCATTTGCCCTCCTTGTTTGCAAAGTGCAGTTTGTAGCAAAGTGCTAACACTGATTACTGTTAGATAAAATTAAGCGGTCCAAACTTCAGTACAGGGAATAATTGTGTGTTGCAGTAAAGTGAGTAAAAGGGTTGTCAGCTGCTGATAGATGAAGAGAGCAGTGGAGAGATAAAAAAGGAAGGAAAGGTGGGAGAAAAGTAGTTGACCCAGGAGGTCCATTACAGTGTAAAATTGAGTCAGCCCAAAGTGACACCTGAAAGGAGGAGCTGTGGAGCCAGAGCGGTGGAGGGTTCTTAGTCTCAGTCCTGTTTGGCTGTTTTGGAATAATTTACCTCCTTTAACCAGCCTCTCTCCACTTCTCGTGCCATCTATTTATAAAGGCTTGGGCAGTTTGTGGCTGTTTGTGTGCAGGGCCGCAGCAGTGCCGGTAGTATCTTAATGGGCCTGGAGTGGCAGGGCTGCTGTTATTTAAGTGGGGGATGGACACAGGCTGGTAATGGAGAGGAATACTCCCCAATGGGAGGTGACAGTGGCCGGATGGGCAAGGAGCAGAGAAATGGCCTGTGGCTAGATGCTAGCCATTGAGGCTGGTGCTTTCAGCAGGGTAACCACCCACCACTCATGCGCCTATTCAGAAAAGTTATCCATCTTGATTAATGGCCTCAAAAAATATCAGAAATTCTTACAGTTGTCACCTGCATAAATCCAAAAGAGCTGTTATCACAGGTGAACTGAACAGGGGTGGCTGTAGTAATCTGAAGGTAGGAAGGTTGCTCGTTCTAACCCAGGCTGCTCCACTCTGTGTGGCAATGTATCCTTGGACAAGACACTGAACCCTTAGTTGCTCTCTGATGCGTGTTGTCTTAGTATGAATGTGTGTGAATATGTTGAAAAATGTGCTTGTATGAATGGGTGTAAATAGGTGAATGATGCATATTGTATAAAATGCTTTCAGTGCTCAAGCAGAGAAGCACTATATAAGAATCAGTCTATTTATAGGAGACTCTGGGTGGGACATTGTATGAAGTTGCCTTTTCTCCACACATGTAGCACACCACAGGAGACGTGCTTCAGACATGTGACCTCTACTGGAAATATTCTGGATTAGGCAAGCGTGGTTTGAGTGTTTGATACATGGTGCTCACTCATTTGCTTCAGAGTTTGCTGCACTTGTCTCACACGTGCAAAATCGGACATCACACTGACTTTGCATTAGAGGATCTGGCAGGTTAAATGCCGTTTTAATGTCTGATCCGGATGAGAGGGACATTTGCATTCTCATAGCTCTGCAGCTCCATTGGGTAATGTCTAGAAACATTCAGATCTACAGTGCATGTGTGAAAACAGCTTAAGACTATTCTTATCATTTTAAGTTACAAGTTCCACCACTGTGGCTAAAATTTAATTAAATATGGAAGTGACAGAACAGAGCACCACTGAGGACCATCAGGATCTCAGTACATTTTAAGAATGCTAAAGCTTAAAGAAAAGTGACCAAAGTGCATTAAAATGGATTTTGAT
>VVHJ01013582.1:31167-47351 GCA_015107715.1 Tylochromis polylepis | reverse complement strand
TGTTTGTATTTTCCCAAAGTAGACCAAAACATCACTAGGTAAAAACATCACTTTTGTTATTCAATTCAATTCAATTTTATTTATATAGCGCCAAATCACAACAACAGTCGCCTCAAGGCGCTCTTATTATACTTAACTTCAAACTGAAGAAAAAGAAGGAAAATTATATATTATATGTTTTTTCTTTTTTGTCTGTTGCCTAAATTGTAGAGGGTGACTTTGCCTCTAAACAGAAAAATGTGTACAGTCAGGAGTTAAAGTGTGATTCAGCAGATGGAGGAACCCTAAAATTGGTTGTAATGGCTCAGTGTGGGGGAAAAAATCATAACTCACAATAATTTCTATTGAGAGCTCTAGTAGATATTCTGCTGCTCTTTGTGGATTTACACAGCTGAATTCAACCAGATGTAAGCAGATGTTTCATGATTTGTCCTGGCTGATTTCCATCCGCTACACTCACAGTACACTGTTTATGCTGTCTTTATATTACACTGTATAAAGTTGGTATGAAGGTGGAATTTCGGTGAATGAATCTAAGCATCATCAGCTAAAATTCACATGAATCTCTGCTACACTTGATGTAACCTAACTCTGACTATGAAACCACAGCCACTGTGCACCAGTCACACACTGTTCTTTACTTTAAATCCATCACAGTACAGCAAACTAACTTGTGTATCCTGCACTAACCTGCAGAGGATTTTTTATGCGGCCTTTAAATAGCAGTTAGGCTACCTCAGTTTGTTTTGCAGCATGTTTCACAACATGAAAAAACATAATGTCACATGTACAGACCCAATATCTGATTTAAAAACATGAGGAGTTGTAATGTAATCTTTAAAGTTCCACTTTATCAAATCCCACTGAGCAGTCCTTACCTTTAAATCTAACCTCCCTTCTTCCTCTCCTGTCCTCTTTCTTGTCTTTCTCCACCGTTGAGTGAAGCTGGCTCTCTTTCTTTTCTCTCCCTGAAATACAGCAGCAGGACCTTTAGCTAACAACATACTGCATACAAACAGTTTGTGTGTTTGCTGATGTTTGTTGATCTGACAGAAACGTTGCATTTGAAATTACCTGCCACTTAAAAAAGTCACTCCCTTTATGCTCTCCTCTTCTGTAGCGCTAGCTACATGCTGAAGTACCACAACCTTATGGACACCTGCAGTCGTTCCGGTGTTGTGGCAAAAAAACCCAAAAAAACGTCCAACTTTTAACCCCTGACTTTGGCATTGTCATCTCTTTTTATTAGACATCATCTGGTGATTAATAAACGAACAGGACTGCCTTTCGTGTGTTACTGTTTAGGCTCAGATGGGTTTGATGTTTGGAGGCTGGCAGCAAAGCAAAAGTAAGGAGCCTGTTTTAAAAATGTAAGAAGTAGAAAGTACAGATATTAGTTTAAAAATGTAGGGAGTAAGACTAAAAAGTAGTCAGAAAAATAAATACTCAAGTAAAGTACAGAAAGCTGAAAACTGTACTTAAGTACAGTAATGAAGTGTTTGTGCCTTGTTACTTCCTACTGCTGTGGACTGATGAGACAAAATTTGAACTTTGTGAAATGTTCGAGTCTCATAAAGCCAACATAGCATTTCATAAAACGAAATCTTTCCAACAGTCAAACATGGTGGTGGTAGTATGATGGTCCGGGGCTGCGTTGCTGCCTCAGGGGCTGGACGACTTACTTTAATTGATGGAACCATGAACTCTGCTCTCTACCAGAAAATCCAGCAGGAGAATATCCGACCATCAGTTCATGCCTTGAAGCTCAACACACTTGGGTTATGCAGTAGGACAATGATCCAAAACACATCAGCAAGTCCACATCTGAATGGCTCTAAAATACATAATGTTTTGGAGTGGCCTAGTCTGAACTTAAATCTGATTGAGATGGTTTCGCATGATATTAAATAGGCTGTTCAAGCCTAAAACCCCTACACTGTGGCTAAATTAAAACAATTCTACAAAGAAGAGTAGACCAGAATTTCTCCACAGCAATGTGACTCATTGTCATTCATCCAGTTATCGTGAATCCTTGCACAAGCAGTTATTAGGTTTAAGGAGTAGAGATTTACTTTTTCACATAGTGCCAGGTAGGTTTGGAAAGCTAGTTTTTGCTTACTAAATGAAGTCATTGCTGAAAAACTGGATTATGTATTTACTCAGAAATCAAAATCAGGAAGAAATGAAGAAGTGGGCACTGTAACAGTGGCTTTTTAAAATAAATCAACCAGCAGTCACTGTTCACTGCTCTTCTGCTTCTGAAGTTAATGTTTATTTTAACGTTTCGCTCGGATTGTAACCTGATGTTTTTTTTACTTTCGTGAACAATAAATCAGCAGTAAGACCCGTTATTAAAAGTATTCTGGTATTCTTTTTCAAATGCAGTAGCAAAGATTTGACCACAAGATGTCAACATTTTTCCACCTAAAAACAACCCCTTCATGGCGATTCAGTGTGTTCATTCTGTCATTATTGTACAGGAAGTGATGCATGTTAATGGAAATGCAGAGCTCAGCTATTGCTCCATTGCAATTTCAATGACTAGTGAGAAATGTGAAAATGTATCGTCAATGATAAACCCTACAGAGTTTACAGAATCTCAGAATGCCAAGTTATCTGGTAAAAAACATATAATATCTACAGTTATGTGGAAAAAGTACATTTTTTACCCCACATTTGACTCAAGAATGCTTTGGTATACAGAGGAGATCATGGTCAACTCAGTGACTGCAAGGTGCCCAGGTCCTGTGGCTGCAAAACAAGTCCAAATCATCAGCCCTCCACCACCATGCTTGGGCTTGTTTGTGCTGATATGCTATGTTTGGTTTTCACCAAACGTGGTGTTGTGTATTATGACCAAACATCTGCACTTTGGTCTCATCTGTCCAAAGAACAGAAGTCTTGTGCTTTGTTCAGATGCAGCTTTGCAAACCCAAGGCATGTGTCCATGTTCTTTTTAGAGAGTATTGGCTTTCTCCTGCTTTCTCCAAACTTGTTTAGTCTTTTTCTAATTTTACTGTCATGGATTTTAAAATTTAACATGCTAACTGGGGCCTACATAACCTGGGATGAGGCAGTATGTGTTTTCTTGGTTTTTCACAGGATTGCAGAGTCCTGTGAAAGACTTCTTGTTTACACGATTAAAGGCAGGATATTACTTGTTGAAGATGAAGTTGATTGTATTCATGAAATATTAGTCCAACAGGTGCAAAACACCAAACCTCAAAGAATGTCAATAAAATAAAAACGACTGACATTTTAATAATAAATTTAAATTCTTCAAACATAAGTACAATTTTCTCTTCTGTCCTATTTTGTGTTTGCTGGCATCTAAATGTGAGTCAGGGTGTAAAGACTTGACAGTTCTATCTGATATCTGGCTAATTGTGTGTCTTTTGTTTGCTTCAGTAATACTTTTCTTAATTATAATTTTTTATCTCCGTAGACTTAAAAAGCAACAGTGTGTTTCAACAAGAACTTTCTGCACCGACCCAACCCTTGCATCACATCTTGTCAAGTGCTAGCTGATATGATCACTTGTTGCCACTAGGTGTCTCTGTAGGATTTCAGCTGCTATGGATGATGATAAAAGTCGAGGGCTGAAAATATTATTTCAGAATTATCCATCATCATGGAGAGTCGTATTATAGCCAAGTCTAGTCTGAGACACATACTTTAGCCTGTTTCAATGTCATGTGGGTGAATAATTTATTCTAAACTCTGTTAAAATATTTCAAACTGTGGATTTATCCTGTGAGATCATCTTTTCAATAGCAGAAAAGAGACCTGGTTTGAGATTTCAATTTAACTTATGGCTACGATTGCCTTCGATGTTTCTGTGAAGGAGTTTCATTGGACATCTGCCGGCAGGTAAGACATTTTAGGTCAGAGAAAGGTGAGAGAAGAGAGCAGATGGCACGGGGGGGGGGGCTGGCACCTGACCTGGACACTGTGCTGGAAAACTGAAGTTTGAATAACAGTTAACAAGATGAACAAAATGTTTGAAACAATATTATGCAGTCAGGTTACCAAAAAGAAAACATGATGATATTTTGGAATATGTGTACTGATGTTTGAAGTGCAGCAAACTACTTCTAATATAAACACAACAGACTTTTTTTTCCTCTGAATATCTTTTATTGTTCAATCTACATCAGTCTGTGCTTAGACAAACTGCCTCCAATCTTTTCATAGTTTGTAAGATACATTTATGACCAAAGAACACATTTCACACTGCTACAGATTGACAGAACTGCCATATTGAATGTTAAGATATCTATTTACTGTCATGCTGAGTGTTTTTATCAGAAGTAATGACTTACTGATGCTGTTACTGCTGCTAGTGTGGCATCTGGCATTATAATGGCATCTATGAGTCCTGACGGATGGACGGCATTCCATAGCATTGTCCTTCTATGGTAGGAATTTGCACTGTAATTTACAGTTTAATGAAACTGGACCTTATATCCTCTTTCCCAGCATAAAACAAACAGACAAACAATGTAATATGTTAATCCTTTGTAGTAAAAATCATATGCATTGATACTTTCACCAATCCTTGTAGCACAATGTCTTACTTGCACCTATGCTTATTACTTGTGCAGTATTTGAAGATAGTAAACAGCTATGATCGTATAGAGATCTTAATGTATCTACAGCTTTGTATATCCTTTTGGTTATGAGGATTAGCATAGTCATCCTGTACCTAATAGTATTTCATGATTACAATGTATATAAAAAAAAGACCTCCGCAGAGTGACACTTTTGTACATGTTGTGTGTCTCTTTTTTGTTTTGTACATAGCTGTAATGGTTAGCTTTTATTTTCACATTGTCTTACTCTGTCTCTCACCATAATTTATGGCAACTCCTTTGTAGCTTCACTTTGGCAGTCAAATCCAGTGGTGCAGATGGAGGACCCGTGGCCTCCCCTGTTCAAACAATGAGAGTCGTTTCGTCCCAAGACCCACATTCCTGCCAAGCCCTAAGACGGGCCGTCTTGTGCAGCATAGTTCCTTGTAGAGTCTTTGAGTTTGTGGTTAGTGCTTTCGCAACTAACCAATGTTGTGCTAGTTAGTAGAAACCCCCTTATCTTGCTGGTCTGTTTAAAGGCCATTTCACAGTTAAGTCCCAAGCAGCAGTCTTGTTCAGGGGCAGGGTGAGAGATGCCAGAGGCTCTGAAGGGCCAGTAGTGTTGGCACATTCACTCCAGTCACTCTGATGCTAGACCAGTGGTTCCTGATATTTCCCTTTGCTTACCAGTCCAAAGCTTTTCAAGCTCCTTCTACTTCATGCCATATCTGATTATTTTAAGCTGCAACTTAAGCCAGCCTCTCTGTAATCCTCATTATTAGGAAACACTGCACTAGCCAAAGTAGACTTTTCAGCATGTAGCTAATACGGCTATCTCTGCTATAAAACTGGCTCTTTGAAGTATTTCCTACAGCAATGTCAGACAAAGTTTTGTCATAAAAGCCTGTCAGCCATGTAGTACATACATTTAAACATCTGATGTTAGCTCTATTAGCTACAGCTGCTAGGTTGTTAAGGTGTTTAATGGCTGACTGGGGTAAAGAACTGTATACACTGTTGCCCTTCAGGGCCCCGGGACAGACCTTGACCTTTGACATTAGGGTCATGAGCCATCTCTGGGAGAGGCTTGAACATCCAAAGGCTTTGTTCAAAATATGGACGCCAAGATGCAGGTCAATGAGGAAAGAAGAAAAAGTATCCCACCACGGTCTACATTTACTTAAAGCAGTTAAGACTTAGAAGGTTTTCATATGAACAGGCAAAGTTGTCATTTTGTTAAAGAAATATTCAGTGGAGGATACTTTTTCAATCTTGTAGTCCCTTGTGCTCCCCTCAGCCTTGCTTCTCAGCTTTCTCTCCCTCTCTCCCCCGCCATCTTCTGGCTCTTCGCTTTCCTTCACAGACTGTTTTTGTCTGGCAACTCTGCCTCTGGACTACGGGGGAAGTAGACTGTGGCTTTGTGCTCCTCATAGCGATCGATGTGCTTGAGGTGTACCACCATATGCAGGGCATAGGCTAAGACGAGGAGCAGAATCAAAGATGTCACCAAGCCCATGAGGATGGCTGGTGTCAGGAAAGTAGCACAGTCACTGGCCGATGCAAACTTGTCTGACTGAACATTGAAGGCCTGGATCTGGAAGAGCAAAGAGAAGCCAGAAAGATGAGATTAGGCTGAACTAAAGAGGACAACTGGCTCTTACTGGGCTTACCAAGCATAGAGAAACTGGGCAGATGGACAGGTTGAGACAGCCTAAGCAGATGGCTAAACAGAGTGGAAACAGACTGACAGTATGCCAAACAGGCAGCAAAAGGACAGACTGACTGACCTATTGCCAAACAGGCGTAGCACAAAGGCAAAAAGCTGGCAAATACAGATACATGCACACATATAGAGAACAGGACAGACAATGATATAACAGCAAATGTGCAGACATTATTAGAAAAGTTACACAACAAAGGCTGTGCCCTTTGTGCGACAGTATACCTGGAAATCAGTGAACGTGATGTGCCAATTAGCAGATGTGTCAGTGTGGGAGCTGGGCACTAGCAGGGTGTCATATTTGTGCAGGCTGCTGACGTGCTGGCAATGGTAGGATGAAGTGGCAGGAGCGTAGACCTCGCTGGCATTGAATGTAGCCTCTTGGGTCCAGTTGTAGTGGATGTGGACGCTGTCTAGTGTGAACCAGTTTTGACCAGCTGCCTCGTAAAAAGTATTGGACATCTGTAGTCTGGTGGAGGACACAGTGCAGTTAGTTACATGCACAGTCCACACATGGGCACTTACACAGTAAACTGTATGTTCTAATACAACAATAACGTTCAGTGTGATAAATAAAATGTAAGAAGTTAGTCAGTGCATTTCTACCTTATTACAAGACCTCGCAAGTCCTCCACATCACCAAACTTTAAAGAAAGCCTTTGGCAGAAAAAGACCAAAAGAAATGTAAACATTTAACACAGAAACTCAGAGGAAGTGGCAGTGCATTTTTTAAGATCAGTTTATTTCTACTGTCTTGTCTGATAGCAGGGTTGTGAAATATAATGTATGATGTGTAATGTTAAAGCAACAGCGCACTCAAAACCAAAGCACAAGGGGTGCTCAGTGACTTACGTAGCTTTCTCTTTGGTGCAGATGGAGCCTTTAGTGTCCACAGGTGAGTTAGGGTTAAAGACCCTTTCAGTGAGATCAATAAAGGTGTGGTTCCTGTAGCGGATTGCAAGTCGCTTTGCCTTAAACAGAATGCAAGTCTTCCCGTTGTAAGACACACTCAGCGGGCCATAAGGCCCCATCAGAGACTGGAGCAGCTTCCTCTTACTGTGAGACATCCCAGGATGGTGCCAGTTAAAAGGCTGCCAACATATGAAGAAAGTAATTAAGCACAGGATCACTTTAAAAAACTACAGTAAATCTGCAGAAAAAGCTCAATTAGCTTCCTTCTACGCTTTTGCAAACTATATATATGCTTTATATATATACTATATATATATATATATATATATATATGCTTTTCCCCATTTCAAAGGCCGGAAGTGTTTGTATGCCCTGATGTACTGCTGAAACTGAAGAAAGATCAAAACGTGACAGTGTGTTCAATAAATAAGTTAATCTAGAAATAAAAAAAAATTATATTTGTTCTTGCTGAAGCCAATAAAAAGAATAAAAGATTCTGTAATCTGTGATTATCATATGTTGTTTTTTTGAAACAGAGAGTAAAATTTTATAACATGACCCAAACAAATGGTACATTTTGGGCAATATTTCATCCAGAGAGTAATCCACTTATTCATTGTAAAATCATTAAACTGTATAAAGTTTTGCTTTTTTTCCCCTCCAGAAAAGCAGACTCTGGTGGATCCAGCTGCTTAACAGGGACACAGCTTTAGAGAGACCATAAATCCAAGTTATCCTATTCCTCGATCTGCGTGGCCGTTTCTGTCACCGTTACTCTTCCACAGCAAATGACAGCATGATACGTGCATACAATCACCTACCAGCTCTTGATTTATTTCCACAACTAGCAAGCTTGACTTAGTCCACAATCTACCATGCTTCCTTTTTATGCATGCGGTGATATTTGATTTCCAAAGGGCAATTTAAAAATCACCTTTCTGTCAAGCTTGTCATCATGATTATAATTTCACTCGTGTGTAAAGTTCAGTGGTCCACCCGCCACTTGAATGCCAAATGAGGAATGAGCAGTGTGTAGAAAACAGGATCTTTCTGAATTTGCAGATATTTGTGTGGCAGCTGTTCCGCTGCATTGGTTGTGAAAATAGTAACTGCCTCTCTGTCTGGCTTCTTAATCTCTGTGCTCAAAGGCTACATGTCACTGGAGGCTGTTTGGCTTAAGCCAGCACTAATTTAAAACATATATAAAGAAATAGTCACACTATGATATTACTCTTCATGGCTATTATATAGAATTTAAATAATTGGATATGTGTGGTATTTTTCCAAAACATTTTAAAACTACAGTCGTTACTATAACAGTTAATGTTATCAAATCTATATAAAAAGAATCAGTTAACCAGTATTAACTGATATAACTGGCTGCAACAGCTTATACAGCATGTTTATTGCAGAATTTTCAGTCGCAGTAGTCCTGTGTGTGGGTGGCAAAGATGTTTTACCTCTGGTGAATATGAGACTACAATATTCCCACATTCAAGGTCATGCAGTATGGCTGAGTGAGCATGCTCTGTTTTGTTTGCGAGCATCCTAGTGTGTGTTTCAGTGTGTATTTGTATGTGTGAGCAAATGGCTGATGGTGGAGAGAGCCAGGCAGGAATAGAGAGACTGTACCTGCAGTATTCTCCTGAGTGGGTTTTCATCTTCAGGCGTCAAATAAACCTCTTCACTATCTAAGCCGTACTCACCATCTTGACCTGAAAACACGTACACACGTTACCGCATCGTTGAAGATGTTGTTACACGTATAAGGCTGATTGCAACTCTGCGTTACAAACTGCAACATAATCACAGAGGTTCGCATGATATTAAACGCACACAACGCGCACGCAGTCACAAAGAGGCTTTGTGTGTACCTTATTGCTCAGGCTCATATCTATTTCCAGCTGTTTTGCGTCATCACACTGACTCATCAGCAGTTTATTTCACAGTTACGGTACTAAGTGTTTACAAATACTGTTTATCTCGATCCAGAAACATACGTTTTGAAATTATGTAACTGAAAAGAATGCTTTCATCAATTTTTCACCTTTGTGTCAGTGAGCCTAAAAACAGCAGCACGTCTTCCCACTGAGGTGTATGGATCACATGTACGCCACACTTTATAATGCTGAATGTCTCCAGTGTTAAGAAAGAAATGCATTTGTCACGTCTATCCAACACATCAGTGTCAAAATTACCATGGCAGGTTTGATTGAATCAGGCCTTGTGTCACAGCAGATTTGTTACTTACTTGATGTGACTCTTGTTGCTTGTTTGGGGTTCTCTTTGCTGTGGGAAAGACAGAACACACGATAAGGTCCTGCAACTACAACACAAAGGATGAGTTTTCTTTCGTTAATGATGCTTTAATCTGTAACGGCTGTAAAAATCAATTTTCTACAAATACAGCAAACACGAAACAGCAATTAAAAAAAAAAAGGTCTGTTTACATAAAATTGAGTATTATGCAAAAAAAATGTGCATTTTAATGTACTCTGCATGCTACTAAATGTTCCATGAAATACAACATACAAAGCTATTTGTTCAAGTTGTTTTATAAATCTAAATGACACGTTTTGTATTTTAGCATGGCATTTAGACCAAAATACCACCCAATGTAAGGTTCATGCCACAGCTGCTCTAAAGTAACATTACTGGTTAATAACAAAATCATTTTTTATGTTTCTTTAATGGTTAATTCAGCAGTATGTGACAGCTCTTTAACTAAAATTATGTTTTTAATGCTAAAATATAATTATTATTGTTATCAAAGAATTTTCAAATTCACTGTTATACAAATAAAAGCTGAAAAAATAGTTAAACACACTTTTTTTTATTAAGATGCCAAATTACAGTTATTTACTTGCATGCCTGAACAGAAAATTTTGTTTTAGTGGTTGCATTTTATGCTTGAGTAATTCCTGACTTCTCTGAAAAGCTTAGTGTGCCGGCTCAAATTTGGGTATAAAAACATGAGTTCAGTTTGTTTTTTGCCTAATGAATAACAATATCTTTTAGGACAGACTTTTAAAATAATCTCAACACAAGCTAAACAATTTCCAAACAGGTAATTATACTTCTTTAAACTGTTTATACATGTATATGTGCCATATAAAAAAAGACTCTTTCCATATGGGAGAGCACAACTACACATTTACTCATTGTATAGTTCTTTGTCTGGTGTGTTGCTTTTTCCAAAAATGTGTTTTTGATTTGGGACTGACCTACATCGGGTACTGGGAACAGATTTTTCCACACCTTTGTCCTTGCCCTGCTGCTCTTGATCCATCTAAACTCCACAAAGCCTGGACTTCTTCAAGCTCATCCTGATCCTTTTAACTGTCTAATCAAAGATGCGATACAACAATTGGCTTATGCAGTGGCACTGGCTAGTTTTGTTTATTATAGTGGTTTAGCTAGAAGCCTGATTGTGACCTGCCCTGATCCATTATATGGGCTGGCTTCCTAAGCTCTACACAATAGATAGTTATAATGGGCTTATAAAAGTTAAATCCTAAGATCTGTTGGAGTGGGTATTACAATTAATATCTGTCTTTTGGGTCACCCCCCCCCCATTACTTTAGTCAGTTTCTCAGCTTTGTTCGGCAGTATTTCAAGTCATTTTATGAACTGCAGTACAACAAAAACAATGCGTGGAGGGAACTTCTGTCATTAATATTATCTTTGTTATTTAGTTGAATACTAACGCTGCAAATTTCTTCTTAGAAGACAGAATGAGGATGACCTGAATATTTATACTAAGTTTAAACACACAAAAGCCAACTGAAACATTTGCTGTCAAGGACTGCTCATAATTATGTTTCTCTAAAATGGTAAATCCAGACAAAAGTGGAACAACCCCTGTAGTTAAAAGATCTATGAACAACCTCCAATTAAATCCTGTGAGAAAGGTGAAGGTGGGATACTGTGAGGGTAAGCAGACAGCTAACAAATGAGAAGGAATCAGATGGTTACAGTCTGAGAGTAAACTGCGAGACATATCAGTGCCAGGAGATTGGAGCAGTTATTTGCCCGTATGGTGCCGTTTCCACCTGGGCAATATGTTGTAGTTAAGTGTCAGATGGATTAGGATTAGTGGTAAATACAGGCCAGGTCCACTGGGGCCCAAATTATGAGAGACGTAGGCCCAGAACAAGATGAAGAGATTAAGGAATGATGTCAGAGCCTGCAGCATTCTGAACAAGAGACAAGTAATGCATCAGACCTGACCTCTGAATTCATGACTTACTGTACAGAGGTCCAAACGATTTGAACTTTGGCCATGACAATCCAATTAAATTCAAAACATGGCAGTAAAATTTGTGGCTTTGTATTTCCTTGTGAAATAAAATGTCTCCTTTTATTTTTAATAAAAATATATTGAATCATCATTAGAGATATATGACCTCCTTATTGTTACTTATACAACAGGTTATAATTTTTTTTTTTCCATGAAAGAACTTTAAAATTTTGGCTATATGAATAAAAAAAATATTAAAAAGCAAAACATGAAATTCTACAATAAGCTTGTGGAATGAAATATGTGGATAGAGACTAATGATTTCTGTGCACAGCAACAATGTTGACGACATTTCAGCTTTCTTGCTATATAGCTGCAGTTATCAGGTGAGCATTTGCAGGAATAATTTGAAATAATCATCAGTTCAGTGGCAAAGGCATGATGATTTCTGCTGAATCGGAATGAGTACGTGCTCGCCAGGAAGGTACTCTAGTGTCAGTCTCTGTATTCTGGTTCTTCAGCCTCATTTATAGCACACGTGTGCCAACTTTTACATCAAGTCCGAGACTTCCTGCAATATGTGTCTGTACTCTTATGTATACATTCCAAAGAACTTGCTCCCATGTACTGGCTCCATAAGCTTTGCATGAAAACAATAACAGAGTTTATGTATATGGTAAATCCAAATATTTATATTTGCCTAGGTGAATGCTGGGTAAGCATGACTGCATAAAAGAGCTGCCAAAAGCACTACATTTGGCAGCAGGCAGTTGCAACTGAAACCTCACTAGCGTGGTAAACACTTGGCTGCTGCTCACTGACTGCCTGCACTAATATTGTGAACATATATGATATTATAGCTACACAAAGGCTAAAAAAAAAAGCATTTAATATCTGCTATATCTTTTCTATCTGATATTCATCATGAGTTAATGCAAACATTTCAGCTACAGTCACTGATTAACACACAGATGAACTAAATCAACCAAAGGCAAATAAGGACTTCTTCCTGCACATCTTCCCGGGCCTCAGCTGGCTGATAGGTGCCAGAGGAGGCCGCGCAAGTGTGCAAGTGCTAACTAAAGCCCAGCCGATTGTTCGTGTGCCAGTTTCGCGAGATCAGCAGACCTGGACTTCTGCAGCCCCATCATTGGCTCAGCCTGTCACACGGTGCCTGAGTGCTGAACAAACCCTTTATATAATCAAAGCCAAGCCAGAGCCACTCCTTGGGTCACCTTAGTCCCCTCACATATAACCTCAAAAAACCCCTCACGCAAATGTACAAACATGCTCCCATGCATTACTCATGTCCACTTTCACAGTACGAAGATTGTCATCATTATGTATTCAGGCTGCCTTATAATTACAGATATTTTCAGCACTTTTAGCATTTTCAGCATCTGGTTTTTAAATATTAATATCAACCCTACACGTGGCATCTCAATCGGTACATGTTTACTGGACACTCTCGCTCAAGCGTGCAGATAGCTGATTATCTCGGCTCGTCTGGGCTTCTGCTGTGAGCTGCTGAGCAGAGAAAAGGTGTGGTGCCTGATCCCCAAACTTGTAAACAAGTCCCATTAGCTTCTGCTAACACAGAGCGCTGAGTGCTGCACTGTGATGCTCTGAAAGCATGATCAGTCCATCCAACCCTCTACATTCGACAAGCTTTACAGAATGAGAGTTTTACTTTAAATTCTGTGGTTAATTCATCTCGCCATTTTTAAACTGAAATTTGTAACAAAGTGATGAGAGGTAACTTTTTCTTAATATTTACATTTATCCACTGTTTTTAGCTCTCTCAGCCTACGATCGCCATCATTGTGTAGCTCAGTTGTGCATCCAACTACAGTGATGTGTTCTTACTGCTCATATTTCCTTGTATTATGCCGACATGAAACTTCAAACCCAGATATGGTAGTATTTCACAATGTACAGGAAGAACTTCTATTGCTGGGTAACATTAACATCAGAGCCATAATATTTTTTTAGGCATGTAAAACATAATCTTCTTTCAATTGTTTAAAAGTATTTAATCAGACAGTAAATTATTATCCCTCGCAAGGCAGGAAAACATGTCTTAATCCCAGACTGTGCAGGTGCTAGCCTATTAATAGATTTATTAGTGCAGATTAAGATTTAGGAGTTGACTAAAATACTGCTTGGAGTCTGGCTGCCATTTCTGTATAGCTCTGGTTGAGTGCTAGAGTTGTGCAAATCTTCCTACTCCTCTGAGATCAAAGGGTTAAGGGTTAGGGCAGTAGTGCTGAAATGTTATGAACGCATTCAAACAGGGACTAGAACACATGGTTATTCACTTTTGACTTGATCTTTTTTTTCATTTTGTTTGGGTTCTGAATCTCTTTCCCTTCTAAATAGAGTACACATTTTTATGATGTTAAATAATTAGTGAATTATACTAAAATGAGCTGCTGGTCTTTTTAACTCTTTAATCTTTCTTGAAATAGGATCAGTCAACAGTCATCTACTGGAAATCCAGCACTTTGACCTCTAATCTCTATGTTAAAGTCAGGTCAAAGAGCCAAAATACATTTCAGCACATGCTGATTACAGAACGTGATGGATACACTTTTTACAGCTGGCCAAATGACTGATAAACAGATTGAAGCAAGCATACGTGGGAGAGTAGGTGCAACTTGTAGCTTTGATGGGTTGTATACTTGCTATCTGTTCTTTGCAAAAACACAGTTTTATATAAAACAATTTATACTGACAGGTTTTTGTATCTTGAGAATAAATTTACCTTAATATGGAAAGGCATGCAAGACATCTTGTGCTATTGCAGACACCACTGGGAATTATAAACACTCAGTGGCTATTTTTCGCTGTACAGTGGGAGTGATAAAATGCAAGTATAAGTGTGATGTCACAGGCTCAAGAAACTGGGTTATGGCCAAGTAACTTGTATAACTGTTTGAGAAATGTATTGGGACGTTACTAATTTAAAACTGGATTCCATGGATAACTGAATTGAATTAAAGTTTGATTAAAACATGCTCTTCTGATGTTGTTATATTCGCAACATCAGAGGAGCATGTTGCGAAGAGGTCTCCAAGACTTCTAAGTCTTGCAGCATAAAAAGGTCCAAATAAAAACAACATTTTAAAAACTTCTTAAGAACTTTAAAATACAGTTACAGAATCTCTTCTTGCAGCAATTGCTTTTGCTCTCTCTCAGTGTGTGCCCAAAGCTGCCCAACAATAGAAGTGATTTCCAAAATTACAACTTAATTTGAATCCTACTAGAAATTTATAGTATATATGTAAATATATATATTTAAATTGCCAAAAGTTTATTGGAAAATTGTGAATATTATTTAAAATGTATTTAATTATAACATCCTTAAAAGTATTTAGCTATAGATCGATTATGGAAGAGCTTTACAATGCTGCGAAGCTCTAGGCTATTAAACTTTGCCCACTTCCATATTGCATCTGCTACAGTACCAGACATCACTTCACTCACAGTGTCTAGCTTGCTGCCTTTTTTCTTCTCATTACTTTCCTGCAACACCAAGTCAATCAAAAGTAGCAGCTTCTAACTCACTGCACCTTTCCTTCTACGTTTCCAGTGTTATGCTCCACTACAAGGCCTTTGAAAGACTGCTTTTATATAACAGCATCTCGGAGTGTGTCAGCGCTGAGACCGAGACTGTGTCTGGGGACCAGAGCTGTTACGTTGTAGAGTTACATACAAAGTTTGATCCAGGCAATAGGCTCACAAACCCCTGGAGATATTTGTGCAGCCTTTCTCTGTCAGAGGGTATCTGTCTGGGTTTTACAACCTCAAATTGAGCTGGAATGAGAGAAATCCCGTGAGAATTTTTATATTCGGCTCTAAATCCAAGTTATTTGTGCCCCAGACTTGCAAACGTGTACAGATAAGATTGTTCGTGCAATAAATGAAAGCATCGCAGTAATAATCTCCCACCCATCCAATGTGTATTACCACACTCAAAGTGCAGTAACAAGGGAAATCATTTGAACTACGATTAAAGAGTACTGAATGAGAAACTGTGGTATATTATGGCTTTGAAGCATTTGTGCTATAGCGGATTGTGTGAACCATCATGCATGGCATAGTTTCAAGAGCCTTACATGGATTTGGCACAGTATTATAGGTCTTTGCTGTGATGTCTCTGTAAGCAGGCAGGAACTGGCGCTAGCAAAAGCCCTGGCTGCTTGTTCAGTGCTGTCCCTGTTATACTGTTGTGAATGCCTGTACATTTGAGCCCTGAATATTTTATCCAGATTTGACCTGCAGGACTGCATGTGCATTATGCAGACATAGCTGGCTAAAATTCTCCTCTCCACTCTTCCTCTCTCTCTCCCCCTCCTCTCTCAATGACTGCATCAGTAAACAGACCCCAACAGACCATCCCTGATGCATCCTCTCCACCCTGTCCCATCCTTGTTTACCTTTCCTCCATGCTGCTTCCTTGTCTTCTCTTCTTTCTCCTCTCCTTCCTCTCTATACCTCTCCTGCAGGCCCACTGCCCCAACCTTATTTAGCTTCCTCTTGCCAGACCAGCACAACTGTACAGCGACAACAGCCCCATCCGTGATCGATGAGCAGCGTCTGATGCAGTCCCCAACACTGAGACAAACAAAGCCTTGCACCTCAGCTCTTTCTGGCACACCGACACTGGCCGAATCCATAATTTGAGGGATACCCAAGGTGAAATGTTTAAAAGCATTGCAACGGAGAAAGGGGGGGTGGG
>VVHJ01013582.1:5429-21228 GCA_015107715.1 Tylochromis polylepis | reverse complement strand
GGGGGCATAGCCATGGGAGGGGGGCATAACTATTTTTAGTGATATCAACTTTAATATGAAATCAACTAAGCATATAATTCTTTTCTTTCTCTCTTTTTTGCCATATTTTTTTAAGTAACCTATATTTGTGAAACAGCACAATAAAACTGGAAATTCTGTTTTTGGAGTGCCACCCCTATGAAAAAATTCTGGAGGTTCCTGGCTTTGGGTGACTTGATACAAAAGGATATGAAGTGTGCCAAGAATATGTATTGGTTGTCTAGTTTTGGTGAATCTGTGTGAATTTTAGCCTTAGTTTCCTGTTCTTAGCAGACAGGAGTAGCACCCAATGTGATCTTCTGCTGCTGTAGCTCATCTGCTTCAAGGTTCAAAGTGTTGTGTGCTCTGAGATGCTTCTATGCAGATATTTGTTGTGACGAGCAGTTACTTGAGTTACTGCTGCCTTCCTATCTGTTCAAAGCAGTCTGGCCATTCTCCTCTTAACCTCTGGAATCATCAAGGCTTTTTCACCGAAAGAACTGCTGATCACTGGATATTTTCTCTTTTTCGTGCTGTTCTCTGTAAACCCTAGAGATGATTGTGTGTGATAATCCCAATGGATCAGCAGTCTCTCAAACAAGCCCGGCAACAATGCCACATTCAAAGTCACTGAAATCACCTTTCTTCCCCATTGTGATGCTTAGTTTGGTTGGTTGTCACGACAATGTCTACATGCCTAAATGCATTGAGCTGCTGCAGTGTGATTGGCTCATTAAATCTTTACATTTACAAGCAGTTGGACAAGTGCACCTAATAAAGTGGTATATATTAGATATAGTCAATGCAGGACTAGTAAAACTTAGCCCAATACTCCAATATCACAAGACCAATACTTTTTAGCAGTACATGTGCTACTATTACACTACCATTATTATTACACCCTTAACATCATTAGACAAACGTTTTACATAGTAGCTTTGCATGTCTGATCCAACAGAACAACAATTCCACTGCATAATGCTATGCTTTTGCTCATGGAAGACAAACATGCAGCTGTTGACAATCACACTGAACAAGACACTGGCAGAATCACTATGAAACAGCTTGCACACTCACTTATACATAACCTGACCTGCTGTACTATGTAGATGCTGTAGTGTATCTGCTGTCTCTGCAAGAAGGGGTGGAGGTGGTAGAGGAGGGCACGGAGGTGGCTCTGGCGGTTTCGGTACGGCACCACTATTGCTGTGTGGTGGCGTGGTTCACAGTCTGGAGGCCGGTAGTGTCCACCTGGCAACACTAATGGGTTTCTTTGTCTGATCTCCTCCAGAGACAAAGGAGATGAAAGATGGGCAGACACAGGTCCAACTGGCCAAAGGAAAGGAAAGGAAAGTGAAAGTTCCGGGCTTTTTCTGACCATCAGCTCAAGAATACAAAAAATAGCAACATTCATTTTGCTTTTCACTGTGTTCTACATTCACAAACATTTATTTGTCACCCTTCTCTCTCTCTCTCTCTCACCCAGCAGTGGAGAAGGGATCTGGCAGTCTCTTAGTGGTGGGCCGGTGGCAGGGGGTCCAGTGCCAGAGTTGCGAGGTGGGGGAGGTGGTACTCCCAGATGACTGAGGTTAGTGTATACATCATGTGGTCGAGAGTAATCAAACTCGGGCTCTGTGGTGTGCACCAGGACAGACACCAGGCCTCTGAAGCCCCCGAGGGAGAAATAGAGCACAAAGGCAAACTGGAAGCCTATCAGCAAGGCTAGCGTGCATGGAGAGTCCAGAGAGCGCCCACAGTACGCCATTATTCTAGGGAAACAGAGTAGAGAGATGGGAGGAAATGAGGGGAAAGTATAGCAGCTGAGTGAGGTGGGGGTGGTGGAAGAGGTGGAGAATGAGCAAGGAAAGGCAGAAGGAGAGGGAGGGGAAGAAGGGAGCACTAAATGCGGACTCAGGTGCACTGGGGGTGGACTTCCATTTTTAGGAATGGGTAATAGTAGTGGTGAAGCTCAGTCAGCGCTGCCATCACCTTCTGACCACAAAACGTCAGCTGAAAGAAAAAGACAAGAACAGCTGTTACCTTATGGTAACAGTTGGTTTTTTTGTATCATTATTACATTACAACAGTCTAGATGTCAGGTACCTGTGTTTGTAAGGGTCTAATTAAAACCTATCAGGGACCAGTAAAGCCTCGCTCCACTTTTCTCCTACTCCTCCTCCTGTCATCATCAGGCTCTCTGTGAGATAAAGAAAAGAACTAAATGCATAACAATGCAGCAACAGTCCTGTCACAGTGTTTGGTCTGCTGTATGCTAAAATAGGCCAGGGAATGACAAGCAGCTACAAACAAATGTCATGTTTGCTTCTTTATTTAGAATGGCTTAGTTTCAGCTGACATTTTTCATGAGGCACGTATGGAAGCGAGTCTGATAAAACAAATTAATCCAACATCGCGGTCTCTTTAGTCCAAACAGTTAGATGCGACAGCTATGCACGTGCGGGAGGCTTAATCACTTAATATGATGCTAAATTTCCCAAGGGAGACAACAATTCATTCACTTAAAAACAAGACGAAGAATAGGAAGTGAACCCAAAGGGCGCCGTGGTTATGACCAGCGACAACCTGCCATACAGGTGATTAGCCTATCAGCATCCATCTTTAGGCCCATGCAGTGAGCATGTATTGCAGTATTTACATAACTAAAGGAAAAATATGTCAGTGACATTTATTCAGCAGCATTGCTGTGTACGCGATTTCTCCTATTACCCCAAAAGGCTCTCATTTACGTCAAAGATTTCTATTCCCAGGTTCGCGCAAGCTTTCCCACACCCCGGTGCAGCCGACTCACCAGCACATCCCTGCGACATGTCAAATCCAGCTCCTGGCTTCCTCTGAGAGTCGACGGGCCGCTACGGTCGCTACAGCGACGCGACGGACTAAAAGATGCGTTTTTCTCCTGCTGATGTCGGTCGATCGTCCTTGCCCTGTTCCTAATCTCTCGTCCGACGCGAAATGTGTCTGTAGCTGCTCGGAGACCGCTGCAGACGCTTTCACAAGCAAGATCATCGCCGCATATCCCTCTAGTGTCAACAAAAAACACACAGACAAGTGCGCTCTGCCTCATCGAAACACGGCGGAGAGGCGCACCACGGTGACGCGCACAGCGGCACATTTGAAAATGAAAGGAGAGTGTGACTGTGCCAGCGGTGAATATGAGACCCTGCGCAGTGAATGCTAATCACGATGACGAGAGGTTGATTGGTCCATTATAAGGAAAATGAAAGTATCCATCAGAGGAACTGGTTTTTTTACAGGTCCCCCCCCCAGTATTGACTAAGGTGAATTTCCTGCGTCACCGCCCTCTTTTGTAGCCTCTGGGTGTGATCATCAGCTCTGAAATAGCACTGTTATTAATATATGTTGTGCATGAAACAGTTCTCACATAAAATACGCAGAAAAACAGCTCAAAGAAAACACCTAATACCACCTTTGTCTATAGAATCATTTTCTGTCAGGCTGAACTAAAAGACTACAACTGTCTTTATCTTCTTTCTTTACAAAGTTCATGATTCATTCATCAAATGTTTTCCATTTTTTGGTATTTCTTCTTTATTTCTCACAGAGCATCAAACCCAGGGGCAATTGGTTGTTCTTGCACTTAATGCAGCAGACTAAAAATGTCTTTATTCACATGCAGCAGTAGGTTGTCAGCTTACAGAACAGAGACAGGACGTAAGATATAATATTAAAGTAGTTCCACATAGGTCTACAAATGCAAAACAAAACAAAACAAAGGCTAACCTCGTAGTGAACCTCAAGCAGAAAAGGCAAAGCAGAAAAAACTGTGCAAAACGATGCAATGACACTACCACTGATTGTAGCACAGAGTGAACACACTACTTTCATTGTTTCAAAGCAAAGCGGACTGTGTGTTTTCTCCATCTTGGGCACACTCCCACTACTGTACTGTTCTCATATGAAATACTGTATTAAGGTATTGCTCAGATGGTGTAATATGTAGTAATGGCACATGGTGGTGGTTCAGTCAAATATGTTCAATAGGCAAATTTGTTTAGCAGAATTTAAACTTGTCACTTGTTGTTGAGTCCACTTGTTGTTATCTTGAACTGAAGTTTCTATTTTAGTGCAACTTTTTTGTCTGTAGATGGTGGGAAAAGCCCAAATTTTGGTTTATAAATACAGTATAATTTAATCACAGAGTGACCAGCCAAATGGCTTCAGACCAGTGAAACAGGGAGGACTTAATGTATTTACCAAATCAACACACAGAAAGTTATAAAAAGCACCTTTTATATGTAAAATCTATAATGCACTGCTTTTTCTATTCCTTTTCTCATAATCATAACCAGAATGTTAATATAAGAAGAATGACCTCAATTACAATAAGAATTATTGTGAAAAAATTGAGCGTTTCACACGCTTTTATCACTGTTTTCATCAGTATGAAACATTCTTCTCAGATGTTCCCCTCTTTTTTCGACTTCATCGAATAGAAAAAACTTTCAAAACCTTGAATTCAAAACAAGCAAAATTCACATGCAGTACTGTAAGCCTTTTGCTTTCCACTCCCTTCAAGTTATGGGATTGTATTTTTCACTTCTTCTCTGTCTGTTTCATCAGTTTATTGCCCACCCTCTTCCTCACTTATCCTCTTCACAAAAACAATAATAATAAAATTAATAATCTCAGATATAAATTCTCCTCATTCCATATCTTAAGTTTTATTTCATTATTTAAATTATTCGTTCTTCATCCCTTCATCAATCATCCTCCCTCTTTCCCAGCGTCTGCCTGTTTTTATTTTTTGTAGTTGCCAAACTGAATGGCGAAACGGTCGCTCACGCAGCGAAATGCCGCTGGCTGCACCTCCCAGTAATTGACAGGGTTAGCAAACAGGCTGATGCCATTATAGAATGTCCTCTTCATCCCAAATCCACGAGGGCAGAAGTCATTCACACCCACTTGGCCGATGTTGTTGGAATGGAGATAAACCACCTAAAAAAAAAAGTCGCAGTGGCAAGGGAGGGAAAGTAGAAGAGAGCACTGTGAGAATCAATATCAAATTGAAATCAAAATTGGTTGCACACATTAGATTCACCTGCAGGTATTTCATATCTGGAAGGCCCTGGGGAACACGAGTGAGGCGGTTGTTGTCCAGATGTAGCTCTCTCAGCATGGGCAGGTAGGAAAGACTGCCATTCTCTATGTTGCGGATATGGTTAAACCCAAGGCCCAACCTGAAAAACACAAAGTGAAAGGAAAATTTTAAACAGGCAGAAAATGGGGCAATGCATGGCACATTGCACTCAAATGTTTCGTATATTGTGAGCCGAAATAACTGGATAATTCCAGATTAATATCACTTCAAGAAAGTTATATTAAGCCAGGTGAGGAATAGGGCCACGTCAGCCTGGCAGTGTCTCTACTACTATAAATGCAGCACAATGCCACAGTGGCAGAGGAAGAAAGTCTTTGTTCTCATCTGTGCAGCAGCTTAATGGGCTGAAAAATGAAGCAAACATAGAAGTGCCAAAAACTGAGATACCTGGTGGAGCTATTTGAGGATTGCTCTGAAAGCGTATCAGTCCCAATAGACTTTCATGTTAAAATGCCCACGCTAATAACAGTAAAAGCATGTTTGCAATGTGGTATAAAAACACGTTTGATAGTTTAACTCTTCATAACATTTATACGGTGAACTTCTTTTAGCCCGCTTCATTTGGATGGTGGCATGGCTGAAAAATAGGGGCAGTGCTGTTTTGAATGACAGCTCTGCTGGCACAAGGAGCATTAGTCAATCACTGTCTGCTAGTCCTTACCTCCAATATTTAACCCTTAGATGCATGAGTGACTGCACCCTACACTCTTCCATAAGTGGGTCAAAAATGACCTGTGTTAAAATCATTGTGTTTATATGTCACTTTTGTCATTTTGATTAAGAATAATCATTTGTGTTACATTTTGTACCATACTTTGGTCCACAAAAGATGATGGCTTCATGTTTAAACATGATTTAATGTTTAAAATATTTTGTGTTTTTCACTTTTTTTTAACATTTTTTAAAACATTTAGAAAATTAGAAGAAAAAAAATTACACAACAGCAACAGAACAATGTCAAGATCAATTTTGTGTTTGTGAAAGAGAATATATGCACATGTGTCCAGACAATTCCTCTCTCTTTTCTTGCCTTGTCTTTTCATTGTACGGAGTTGTGACAAACCAGCTGTAATCACTGCACACAGGTACACTGCAATTCCCACACCAACTGCTGACTTTATGATCTTTGTTACTTGGATCTGAAATCTTGTTGTCTTTGGTTGATCCTGTCTGCTTTTTTCCTGTGGCCAAGTTGTAGCTTTTGTCACCCTATACCTTCCCATTGCTTCAGTGATTGGGGTTTGCAGTTGGAGGCAACCTTCCAGTCGACTTCTCTTATGTGGCGTGGCAATCTCCTTTGAGAGCTCAGTGTGGAAGACCCATCATGCATTGGTGATACCATTCTTGAATTCAGGGTGCTTAGCTGTGAAAAAGGTGTAGGCATTAAGGGTGGCAATGTCAAGTTGTACCACAGCACCATGGGCCACCTCTATGGTTTACACTTGCAGGTGTACAGTGGGTACCAAACATCTGGTCCATAGTATCTACACCTCTTGTTTTAGAATGTGAACAATTGTGTTTTTTTCACTTTTCTGGTATTTTTAGCCACCATTTTTTTGTGATACATTGTGTTCAGGGGTACAACAGCCATTCCTTTCTTGCTGACATAGCTGACCATCATAAGGTTGCCATTGAATCCAAACTCAGTGCTGTAAACCTCCCAGGAG
The DNA here is from genome assembly GCA_015107715.1 of Tylochromis polylepis. Taxonomy (NCBI): domain Eukaryota; kingdom Metazoa; phylum Chordata; class Actinopteri; order Cichliformes; family Cichlidae; genus Tylochromis; species Tylochromis polylepis. The sequence goes on along the minus strand of VVHJ01013582.1, from coordinate 14,403 downwards.
TCAGTAGCCTTCATCAGAGGAAGGATGTCTACTTTGTCCTATTGTAGTCCCCACAATAGTGTCTCCAGAAGACACAGCACAAAAGGCACACTGGGGAAAAAGTTATCTGTGGTGATGTTGCGTCTCATCTTTCAGAATATACTGCACAACTGCTGGTCAATGGTTTCCCCCAGATTCTTATGAACTTTGGCCAGGCTTGTTTGGCATGTACTGCAGAAATTTGGACCTCCCCCTGAATGACACAAGCTAGTCGTCAACAGTGACACAAACACTGGGGATGAATCGCTGCCTGAATGCTGAATGAATGCAGTCTGTTAGTTCTTGCTGTGTAAAATAACCTTCTTAAGAGGTTGCGCTCTTTGTGGTCCATAAAATATATATTCCTGAGAGCCACAGTTGATAAGAATGGTTAGATAAGAAGGTTCCCATGAAATTCCATAGGAAATGAATGCAAGTCATTTTTGACCCACTTATGGATCTAAGGGTTAAAGTAAGTGAACAGGACCTCTCCACTGTAATACAAAAACTAACATTTTGTCAAATGTAGGAAAGGTAAGTTAAAAATTTAAATGGCATTATATTAAAAACATGTTTTTTTGAGGAATTGCTCGAATATGAAATAGTTATGTGGCGGGGCGTGGCCCGCGGTGCCGTGCAGTGGAGATGGCTTCACCTGCGCGGCATCAGCAATCACGCCTCGCCAGCCTTAAAAAGGGTCCTGATTGTCGTGTTGATGTTGTTGTTGGTGATGTGTGCGGCTGGCAGCAGGAGAGCTGCAGCCGTTGCGTGTGTAACAGCAACCGTGTTATTGTGTGAAGTGTGTGATTAATAAAGTTATGTGGACAAACGTGAGCGTGTCGTGGGGTCTGCCATGGTACCGTCACAAGTTACAACTTTTCATTACAAAGATGTTACAAGAAAACAACCTCACAGGGTCATTTTTGAGACACTTATGCATCTAAGGGTTAAAGTGAACAGGACCTCTCCACCGTATTACATCATCATTTTGTGGACTTATCTGACAAATAATATTGTTTATTGTGTGGTACAGTTCATCTAAGAACTTTGTGCTTCAACTTCAGTAAGTACAATTGTAAAAATGTAGCTTGCAAACTAAGCTTCTTAGCATTTACTGATAAAATTGCCCTCTCATCTAAATATGATAACTGTATGGTCCAAGAAAACAACATTACTCCAAAATGTGGATTACAGAAACCAATGGTTGATCTCACAGTGGCTACGTCCATTTAATTTTTGTTTCTTTTATAAGTAATCTACAGTTTGAACTCCATACAGATGGGAGTTTGCTCTCTGGGATTACGCTATTATCTATGGGGTCTTTGGTTTCTAGATATTCTAAGACTATTCCGTTAAAATGAAAGAAATCCTGTAGGGGAGACATATGCAGAAAAGAGATGGAAGAAAACTGGAACAGCCATGAAAAGACATGATGGCTCTTTCTGACAGAAGACATTTTCATATGTTGTCAAAACATGTGTAGCAAATAATATTCAAATTATCTGACATAACTTGTCATATAATGTTTTTAAACTTTAAACATTTCATGGTTTTGTAGATTGCCCGTGATGTTTCCACACCTCACATGCTACAAGGTGTGGGTCAGCTTAAGTTGAGTGGGCAAAGACTCTCAAGCATAATTCAGCTCTAGTTCCCTGCTACTTTTAAGTGGCCTGTCAATGTAATTTGTATTATTACCCCTAAGGGGCACTGCTGACTGAGAATGTGCATCAGGGTGCAAGAACTCAGCTGTGGTCAGAAATGAGTCTGGTGTTTAAGTGTGAAGGAGACCTGTAGAGGTTTTTGTAGCGGCTCAGATCCTCCAGTTCGACAGCCTGGATCTGATTGTGGTCCAGATGAAGCTCATGGAGACTCTCTGGGAGATCTAAAGTGCAGATAACATAGATGTAAGCCTTCACTTCAGTGTGACAACAGATTTTTGTCTTGCTGGACATTCCTTTTTTGGCATGTTGACCATTTGCTTTCTATGTAAATATCTAAAAGGGATAAATTTTTTTAGATACACTTTGTCACTATTTTAGAGTTAGATCTTTGGTCATACATGTTTGGTCATACATGCAGAAATCCGAGCATTAAAATGTTTTTTTGGGGTCTATAACAATGTATTACTGGGCACAGGAAAGAGACTACAGTACATATTAACTAAAGAAAATACATTCTTTTGTAAATCAACTAAATGCTAGAATGTTGTAAGATTTCTAGCATTTTAGCCACAAAGCTAGGTTTTTTACCTTTTGGGACTCCAGTCAGTTTGGCTTCTGATATACGCAGAAAATTCAGTTTCAGTCCCTTAAAAGCTCCAGGTTCAAATCCACTGTTCTGGATGGGATTTGCTCCCATTTCTGTAAAAAACAAAAAAACAAAAACAAAAACAAAAAAACATTGTGGCATTAAATAAAATACCTTCCCTTTAATCTTCAAAATCCAATGCCAATGCAACACAGTAGCAAAGCATCACAGAATATACTCTAGATTTCTGACCTATGCAGTTCATGTTTTTCAGTCCTGCGAATGCTCCAGCTGGGACCTTCCTGATGCGGTTCTCATGGATCCTTATCTCCACCAGAGAGGCAGGCAAGTTTTTGGGGATAGTGGTCAGGTAATTCTTGGAGAAGTAGAGCTTCTGCATGTGCTTCAAAGGAACAAATGCTCTAGGGTGGACTTTGGAAATATGATTATTCCTCAGAGACAGGCCCTGAAAAGAAGCAACAACCAAAGAGAGCACAATTTCGACACTCATTAGGTCTATGTGAAGAGCTATCAGAAAGTCAAAAAATTAAAAAAAGAAAAATTAAGCACTAAATGTGAAAAAACAAATCATTATTTATGTCCTCTGCTCCTACCATAAGTTTGTTTGAGTGAATTAAAACAAATCTGGAAACATCTGCTAAAAGACTCCCCACCTACACTGGCTGAAAGATGGAGACAGATGAAGTCTGACGTAAACAGAACTTAATAGAGATGCTATTGTGTAATTTCATTTCAAGGGTTTCCTAAACTGCCAGACTTAATATTTCTCTTGGTCAGAGCTCCAGAATATGGGTCAGCAGTAAGCAAAGCCTTATTGCTGAGAGAGCTTGAATACTCCCATTTGGCTTCAGGCTCAAACTTTAATACAATTAAAGCTCTCATAGCAGAGGATGGCAGAAAGTAAGGAAATTAACCTTTAAATCCCAGAGAAATGGGGGTTTTAATTATATTTCTCACTACCAAAGCCAACACAAGCTGAGATGACTGAGTTGCACATCCTCGAGAAGTGCTGAGCTGATGCTTATGAATGTAAGTGAACCAAATTGCTGTGAAAATACAGGAAATTTAATACAGAATCAAAGCATTTTTTATAAATATGGCTGAGTGCTGTAAATGCTGATGCCTTTAATGAAAAAAAAAGGAGTAGATAGCAAGCTATTGTACAATCCCACAGTAAAAAAAAATACAAATAAACTCCTCCTTATGGATTCAGGCTTTGTGAGGCAGAGAAGGCTGTTAAGGTTTCGCTGTGGGCCACCATTAATCCCATTCAGGTAGTGAGTTTAAGTATGGTTTTAAAAATGTTAAATACAGCAGTGTTTCTTTTATTGTGAAGGAGTGGGGAACATCTTGTGCAGTGTTTCTGTCTCTTACATATAAGTTAGTAAGGCCTTTGAAGTCATTCTCTTTAATCTCAGTGATACCGTTGTTTTGCAGGTCCAGGAACTTGGTGTCCCGAGGGATATTCGTTGGCACCTCGGTCAAACCTGAAGACAAGACCAGTGAAAACACAGATGGGCATCATCCTCTGTTAAATGCTCCCATGGGTGACTATAAACCGACACCCTAAAATCCAGTTTGTTTTAAATTGGGAAGTCCTAAGGCTACTTTAACTAGACACAGACTGTGGAAAATAAATAGACAGTGTGCGTTTTAAAGGCCTAAGAATTAACCCAATCACACTCCCACACTGTAGCAAATGAGTACCTCTGTGCTCCTTGTCTATTATTTTAATGAAAGGTGGATATAGACACGACCATGGAGGTCACACACATACGTCAGCTCGGCGTGTATAGCTACCATTATTGGTTTGTCGCTGACAAAGACAAGCGTACACACTCTCTCACACAGAAACATAAATTCCCCTCCCACCAGATGGGGACACCAGATGTTTTCCATCTGGTTTCCAATTTGACAGAAGTCACACAGGATGTGATTTAAATACTATAAAGTCACACATCAAATAGAAAGGAGACTGGCAAAACCCTGACATATACAGAGGAATAAAAGCTGTGTGTGTTAATGTGTGAGTGGTGGGTAAGTGTTGAATTGAAAAGAAGTCTTTGCATTTTAACCTCATTGTGACTTAAGAAGATTGGCGACCAGCTTGAAAACCAAAATCTATTACAGTTAAGCACGTTCCCCTGCCACAGTATTATTTTGGACTTACCAGTCACTCATGAGTCATTCGAGACTTCCCAGAATATTTTTGTTCAATGAATAAATATTATACATACATATATCTATCACAAGAAAGAGCAGAATGTTTGATTTTTAACACTATTTCATGACGTGAAAACACTGACTGCCGGAATATTTCATCGCTGAAGGGGACAGTCTATTATCATTGGTTACCAAGCAATAAATTCAAACAGCCTCGAACGGACTGCGACACGTGAACACCAAAGTGGCGTTAGAAAATACACCTTTACTATTTTGTTCAGGGACCTCTGGAAAAATGACTCAGCACACGCATAAACACAGCTACCAGTGATCATTAACAAGACCACATCACAGAGCCACGTGGACAAGTGTATCAGATGTGGTAGCTTAATCCAGACAGGCCACAGTGGACGAATCACAACCGGGGCCAACCTCATCTGGCCCGAGAACATGATGCAACTGGGTCTGCTGGTGAGAGAGTGCCAGCTGTCCCACTGGGAGCGAGTTTGCCACCAACCACATCTGACCCACAGGACTCAACCCAGAGCTGTCCATCTAGAGGTAATTTTAGATATATGGCTTTGGTTGTGCTGTGCCACACCCTCCATGACACCACATAAGATCCAAGGCTTAGTAGCTCCCTCTGATATTCGGCTCAAACCGCATCCTCACAGTACAGAGAGATCTGGTGCAGTGGCAAGATTTTGCCTTTAGAGAGCAAATATACATTCGTGAAAGCTGTGTGGAAAATATCAAGGTTCTATCCTCAGTATAATCTTTAAATCATAAACCACACTCTGTATTTATGATTTCTTTTTTTTCTTTTTTTAAACATGCAATAAAGTTATTACAGCTGCTGTGAGACTCTAAGGATGCAGGATGTTACCAGGATGATTCATGTGGTAGGAAATATTTACCTTGCAGTCAACACCTGCAGCTTTTGGCATGCCTCCTGCCAGTTGGAAACCTTCAAATCTGTGTGCCAGGCATCAAAACTAACAAACGTGATAGAAGTACCTGGAAAAAAGCTTTCACCAAGACCCTGACTAAATAAATCCTAAAACCCTCTAAACCTCAAACCACCACTCTTCAACCACATCTGCCACAAATCTCAAAGCCTTTACCACAAACTGACAAAACTAGCACCCTCTAAAACCCCAGTTCAACTCAACACAAATACTCAACATCATGCTGGGATCCACACTGAGAGGAGACAGACGCCACCACCAAAATACATCTGTTCTAAATAAGCACTTGACATCTCGGAAATTATACCCTTCCACATTTACCCGCTGCTGAAAGACCAAGGACAGTAAGTATATGGAGGTTGTAAAATGATGATTTGACAAAACCATTATGTCTAAACCAAGGCGTCTTATTAGAGTTATACAGCTAGTATAATGTGAAGAATCTTTATATCCATAATTAAGACATAATTCAGTTTGTTTTAGTCTCTTTTAAACAGACACACATTTATATAGCTACAGTGACTAAATTTTACTGGATGCTTTTTTGGAAACTTGACTAAAATTAACTCACAGACAGACAGTAAAAACATAATGAAAATTTTGGCACAGTTCTGCTTTAATTTTTATCTACTGGAAAATAAAAATATATTTTTAAATCAACTGCTAAAACTAACTCAACACGGTTTATTCCTCATGGTGAATATAATGGCAAATAATCCTCATGTGGTGTTGAAATAATAAAAGAAAAACTCAATATTTAATGTTAACATCTTCTTAAATGATTTAAAGTTTTAAAGACCACCTCATTGTCCTGCACAATCACTTAGCTAGCTAGCTAGCTAACAAACAACGTGCACATAGTACCTAGCTGCTTATTTATACTGTTTATCAGCCATTTTAGAGCATTTAAAATGTCTTTGGCCATATTTTAGAACTACTAGGAATTGAGACTTTTACTTCTTTACCTTCTAATAACTGCCTATTAATAACATACAGAAGATGTACATTAATTCCTATGTCAAGATAGAAACACCATTTCAGCTAGCCATTCTCACCTTTTTAGTACTTAATAATTTTGGCTTTTTTACAAAAAATCTAAACCAGCAAAAACTAACAATCGTTAGAAGTGTCTAAATTGGGGGGGGGGGGGGGGGTTGTTTTTAAACTCTGAATATGTTTTCTATCTAAAGTGAGGTTTTGCTCATATTTCCCCAGCAGCATGATATTCATGCACGTGTGTGACCGTCTCCGAAGTACAAAGACAGTTATACAAGGTCAAGCGTTCAAAGCTGTCTGCTTTTCACACATGCATTTCCACACAAAATATGCAGTTCTTTTATTTCCAAGAACTTTTTTTTCAAGGAACTAAAAAAGCTCTTTCCTTCAGACCATTTGGTTATCTGCATTTCCACAATAGTTTCCAAGAATAAGACTGCTTAAGTATAAAAAGAAACTCAATAGCTGTTTTTACACATCATTTTAGCAAACTACACGTCACACTACTCCTCTTCAGTCCAGTTGGTTGCATTAATGTAGAAGATTATATAAGAGTAATGAGGTGACCAAGCTGAAAAATTAAGCAATGTGGAAGTGCCAAAAACTGTGAGCCCATTAGAGCCAAAATAAACATGTTTATAGCCTGTTACAAAAAATGGTCTTCGTCTCTATAGCTAAAATTTCCACCTTGGCAACTATGAAGTGGATGATTTCAGTTTTTTACACTTACCCATTTAAATTGTACTATGGCTTAAAATTAAGCATTATTTGGGGTTTAACCCCAAGTGACATGGGTCCTGTTTCATCATGCTCTGGATTCAACTGTCCCAAAAGACAAATAAAGAGTTTCTCAAGTAAATGTTCAGTTTCTCAAGTGAATGCATTTTGTTTTAAGCCTGTTGTACATTAGTCAAAGTTAGCATCCCAATTTCATATCACAGTGAATTATGGATGCATTTTGTTTCACAAAGCTTTAGCTGACAAATTTCCAGGTTTACCCTCTTGTCTGAATATTGTCATGTCTGGCTTCAAAAACACAAGATGGTAATCCCCAAAATGACAAGTGTGCAACTTGCAATCTGCAAACCAAAAGTGTGACTCACTGTCACCACGCCATCTTTTTCACAGTCTTTTTTTAGAGGCACTTCACCAGCAGCAAGCATGCAAGAGACTGAGGTAGTATTGTTGGAATACTAATGTTAGTTGTAGAAAAATTAGTGTCAATTGTCCAAATTGCTGCAAGTACTTCAGACAGAAATATTCCCTGTAACTAAATTTAGCTACTGCCTCCAGAAGGGGTCCACGGTCACTAGTCTGTGGGGGAAGTAGCAAATGTCTAGCAATGTTAATTATTCTATTATAGGGATTCTGTATTATGTGTGTGTTGTTATTTTCACGTGTTACATTACACCTTGAAAATACACATTTTGTAACAGAAGAACAAAATCAGGAAAAATAGAACTTTATCTTTTAAACTAGACCACATCTGAGATCCTATAACTTGATGAATAGTTTCAGAAACTTTTTAGTGTGCAAGGGATCACAAACAAACTTTAGATTTCTCAAAGACCACCTTATTTAATATCAAAAAGCAGTTGGCCTAATTAGGATGTTTTTGAGCAATAATTCCCAGTCCCAGTAACTTGCCCAGTGTTCATAGAATTTTTTTCATACAGAAGAAGGCATAAGTGTTTTATACTGATTAATAAAGAGCAAACGCCAAAGAGCAAGTAGTTAGATGTTAATTTGACCTTAATACTAGATCTTACCAAACCAATGTGCAAAAACATTTACAAGGCTCATTTACAAAGTCCACTTTTTTTGCCAACCTGCCAACTTCTAATTCTCTGATTTTATCACATTATTCTTTTATTTTTGGTTACTCCTTACATCTTTTGACACTGTCTTTACTCCTTTTCTGTTCACACTATGTCTGTCCTCCTCTCCCACCCAGTAGCTTCACTCAAAGTCTGGAACACCAAATCCCTCAAAGACATGCCTTTCCCTGTCAAAATATACCACCACTATCCCAATGGAGAAATCCCCTCCCTCCCACTCTAAAGAAGGGCTTATAAATGTTATGCAAGGTTTGGATCAGTACTACAACTATTTTGTTTCTGTTTCTGAACTTCCTGGCACACTCACACACTGTGAAATGAAGACAAAGCTTTACAGAAATACATACTGATGCTCCATTTCCTTCTCACACACACACTAACCGAGATCAGAACACTGGACGACCCTGAGATGGCAGTGGCAGCCAAAGGGGCATGTGGGTATTTCTTGAGGGATCAGCTCGTCAGCTGAACCTTCTTCCGGATCCCTCATCATTTCCATGGTCATCTCGGCGTCCATACTGTCCAGGGCGAAATCCCAGAAGCCTTTCTGCTCAAAGGGCAAGGCAGGGGAAGGGGAGGGCAGCTGGACCACACATAGCAACAGCAGAAAGGAGCAATGTGGCAACATTTTTAATTTAAGCACCTGAAAAGACACAAAGGAACGAGAGTAGCCTCAGCGTTAATGCAACAAAAGTAGAAATTTCATCCAGTTTACAGACA
>VVHJ01013576.1:14670-25669 GCA_015107715.1 Tylochromis polylepis | reverse complement strand
ATGTCATACACTCATATAGTGTAGTATTAAGTGGACACGGCCCTGAATAATAAAGGCATCAGAATACGTGTCCTTCAGTGGCAGAGGGCTGTGAACTCTCACCCAGATCTGCCTGCAAAATGGTGCAGAATGGCAGATAACGGGGAACCAGCTCAGGCTGGAAAATTACTGAAAATGCTGTTGTTTAGGCTAGAATAGGATAAGCGGTGTGGGTATTTATCAAAAAAGGGAAAGCTCTCTAGCCTGGGCGCATATAATCTTCAGAAGTATTTTTATGATGTTTTATATAAACACACAATCTCCAACCATGTTAATTAAGCTTAATGTAATCACACAAGTGTTGATTAGAGATCAGAATGTTCTGAGAAGTGGTTCACCATGTTTCATACAAAATCTCACAAGGTCTACTGATTAGAATGTTTGATACTTTTATGCTTCGCATAAGTGAATAGTGTAGTTGTTTTTTCAACAGTTTTAGTTTGCCCACGCAAATCGCCTGCCTCTGCAGAGACACTGCGCGGAACCTTTATAAGGTCACACACACTTCCGGTGCCACCCGGACTATATAGTTTTGCACACTTCTAGAACACGCCGAGAACAACAGCTGAGAGCTCCGTGCAAGACAGCATTTCTCCCAATGCGCATTGTTTTTGTTGTGCACTTTGTAATAAACAATTTGTTAAATTGGATCGAGCCTTGTCTTCTCTCTGGACGCCTCTTTTTGCCCGGTAACATTTTCTTTCCAAGCTCCTTAGACTACCATGAACTGGATGACTGAGAACCTTCACAGACATACCTGGACTAAAACTAGAAACCAGGAGAATTCAAAAATCTTGTATTTGCTTGTTGAGAAATAGTATGTTTGTTTTTACCATTTTTTTCAATATGATTGATGCCTTTCTTGGCCAAAAAATAAGAAAAATTATTTGCATGGATTGCAATGTTACACAGCTTTACCAATCAAATCCTCCAAGATAATCCGTGGCTTATTTGTGTAAAACCTTTATTTCTTATTCAAAATTTTTGCCCAGCCCAACTTTTGTAGCACCAAAATAAGCAGATACATTAGTTTGCAATTCCTTTCCAGAATGACCTTCATGAGCATTTTCTGCTCTGGTGCCCCAGCTGGCAAGACAACATTTAATAACTTCCAAAATTCTTAATGTCAAACTTTCACACACTATGATGAGGCAGGAAAACGAGACTGGTTTCGTGATGTTGTAATCACAAACTGATGAGCCAAGCCACACCAGCTTAGGTTGGTTTTGCTGAACCACAAGGGATCCAGCTGACCAATGATATAATATCACTGGAGAGGATAGTAGCAGGTATTTAAGTGCTAAAAAATCCAATAAACTCGCTCAGCTAGAGTCACAATTTTGAGACCAACCGTAATTTGTAGTGGAGCAAGAGGGCAGTTTTCTTTCAGGATTTAATTGATAGCAAAAGCACAACAGCCATTGTTACAAAAGAGCAAATCTTCAGGACATATCCACTCGAGTGCTGTAAAAAAGAGATTCTATTCCACACAAATCACACACAGGAAGCAAACGCACAGGCAATCCTATTAGAAGTCACCCACCCAGTGAAGCATCATCCAAACCTTCCTGTGAACTCAAACACTGATGTGCAGCCGGGTGAGCTGAGGGTGAGCTGCAACTGATACCAAAAACATTTCCGAGACAGATACACACACATCCACTCTATGACCTTTGGAGAGTAAAAACAGAGAGATGGAAAGAAAAGCCATGTTTTCCTCTAACTGTCAAATGGATATTTGATTTTGATGAGATCTTTGGTGGAGTTTGCTGCTGTGGTGCTTTGTTCTGTACGTTCTTGGTGCTCATCTGCTATGCTCAGCTACCCAACTCTGCTTCTGTTCTTTCTAAAAACCGTGCTGTTTCTGTAGCCAGCCATGTAAAATGCATCACTCCCTTTGAGGCAGCCAAGAGAGACATGCCAGATATTGAAGACCAGATTTAGGACACGAGGATTGACACTCGGATTGATGCAGTTTGAAAGGTGCTTCAAATTGGCGTGTGATTTACTAAGACAGAAGCTAATTACACTATAAACAGTGTGACTGTCTTCTAGCTGCACTCCGCATATAAAGAGAAACCGCATTTCAGAGACAGAAGCTCGAAAACAAAACAATTTTTAGAAAATCAGATTACATTACCATTTACTTAGCGTCATGCTTGCTAATGTCCTAAAAAAAAAGAAATCTCAGTATTTAATCCCACTTACTAAATTTTGATTGGTCAACTATATCTTTACCAGCTCACGTCTCCTGATGGCTCAGCTGATATCATTCAATTCATTTAATAGGAAAACCTCATATTTAAGTTTCTTTAGCCTTCCTAAAATTGCTCGGCATCTGCAAGTCACCTCCACCAATGCGCTACATCTTGCTGCTGCCTTATTCTTTCCATGTACACACCTGGGAAGGTCCCGGAGCAGATCAATAACACCAAAAACAATACTGTACAAACGTCTTGAGCCACACCATATTTGTTTATACTTGTTTCTTTCTTGTAATTTTCTTGTGTGGTGGTGGTGGTGTTGAAGGTCTTCCAAAAAAAATTTTTTTTTTTGATACTGGCTGCTTATTTCACTCATTTTCACCCTAAGTCTGGTCCTTGGCTTCCAAGGACTGGACTTAGCTTGAAAGGGCTGACCTCAGTGGTGTGTGGTGTGGTGTGTTTTTGACTATAGCGATCCTGAAATCGACCATTTCGCTTCGGTCGCTTCATTAATGGTAAATATAAAGAAGAAACTTTCATCACAGCTTGGCTTTAAGTTCCCCTCAGAGTCTGACCTTATTTTTCAGTCTATTATCTCAGTCAATTTCATCAGAGGGGGTTGTTTATCTATCTACAAATGAGCGCTGAATGAAAAGCTAAATAAATGGAGCAAAGCACAGAGCCTCAAAAACTCAAACAAATTAAAAATACACTGCATCTGTCTTTCAGTATTCGTGCAAGTCGCAAAACCACAACAGCCCCTTAAAAATAAGGGAGAGGAACAGAAAGAATATCATAACAATGGAGGAAACTAAGATAAAGGTCTAAAGGTGCAGAAGAAAGAGAAAAAAAAACACTTCCTTGCTTTCTGGTTGTTAGACCCCTTGGTCTCTTTATGTTTCCCTCTTTCTCTCTTCCTCTCATACATACAGCTCAGACAAAAAGTCATCCAACCCCTCAGAGCATTCAGCCTGACAAAAAAGGAGAGGATAAAAAACACTTATTTTTGATGGCTGCTTCAAAGACCATTACTGGCGCCTTTGAAAAGTTACCAGAGGGTGGAAGTTCTTTAGAGTGTCGAAGAGCAGAGTGGTGAGGCTGCAAAGGGGTGAGGAAGCCACCCTCTTCTGCTTCTTCTTCCTTTTCTGCCTCTTTTTCTCCCTTTTCTCCAAGTTTCTAGGTCCTCTCCTTCATTTCGGGGCTCTAGTGGAATACTAAGTAAACAAGATCAAGGCAAGGCCGCGATACTCAGGGACTCAGAGAGGCCCCTGTGGCTGCCTGAGAGTAACACTTAAGTCCACAGAAAGATAAAGTGATTTTTTGGAAAGAGAGGAGGTCCAATCAGCTATTCTGTTTTGCACACAGCCCTGTAGCAGCAAAATAACACACAGGAGGGAAGCAAGCGACACGTCTGTTCATGGTAGGAGCTTTTTGGATCAGAGGGGACAGGATCTTGTGTGATTCTACACAGATCTCCATTGTGGGACCTGAATCCACTGCAGAGGGCACTGATGCAACTATGGTAAAATCCATTATGCTACAGTAAAAAAAAAAAAAAAGGGGGGTGAGAAAAGATATTTTAGACAGTAGTTAGTTTCCAAGATTGTGACAGTGTTTTGCGAAAGGCCTACGCTGTTTCCACATTACAGTTCTACCTATGGCTAATTAGTGTCATTCTGTAAGATACTGCTTGAGTTGCAGAAATATGCACAATTAGTCCTTTGGGGTCGATGCATTATGACCACAGCAATACTGGACTGGACAGAGGATGTATAATCACAGTAAATTCTAAGGTTTTATCCATGAGGACATAATAAAAGCAATGTGGTCCTCAGCAGGACAACCTGAGATGAACCACAAAACATTTCATTATTTATTTAACAAAACTAAGTCAAAATGGAGAAGCAGTGTGTGAAAAACACACACAGGGTAGGTAGCAGCCAGGTGTTGCTAATCAGATACACCTTCATCAGGAAGTTTGAGTACCTCTATGAAAGCTTTGGCAGTTTGCAGGTCTGCAGAATTTAGTTCTGTGAGAGCAAAATGCCAAGGAGGGCATCAGCAGTGATCTTAAAAAACATACTGTTGCTGCCTGTCAATCTGGAAAGGGTTATAAGGGCATTTCCAAACAATCTGAAATCCATCATTCAGCAGCGAGAAAGATTATTTTCTATTGGAAAGCATTTTAAAAAAACCCAAGAGCTACATCTTGGACTCCACAGGCCTAGATTAGTATGTTAATTGTTGAATGCCTTGTTTGCAGAAGTTGCCAGGAGAAAGTCTCTTCTCTCTAAAAAGAACATGGCAACACAGCTTAGGTTTGCAAAGTTGCATCTAAAAAAAAACCCACAAGATTTTTGGAAAAATGTCCTTTGGACAGATGGCATCAAAGTGGAGACACTGCATACCAACTCTCAGCACGGTGGTGGAGGGGTCATGATTTGGGCTTGTTTTCCAGCCATAGGACATAGGTATTTTTCAGGCATTGAGTCCTAAATGATTTTTTTCTGTATACCAAAGTATTTTAGAGTATTCTTGAGATGAAATGCTGATATCTTTGTTAAACTTTTCAGGTGGCAGTAATGGAATTATCCCATGAGAGCGAGGTGGTCACTTGCAGGGATTAAACATTCATAGCTGCAGTGACTAAGTATGGTTAAGTAAGTAACAGGTAGCTAGCTTGGTTCATAGCAATAGCAAACTGAAGCTTGGCTCAGTTGGCTGTGAGCAGGTCATCTACTAATTGTTAGGTTGGTGGTTCAATCCCTAGATGGTCCAATCTGCATGCCAAAGGATCTTTGAGCAAGATACTGAACCCCAAGCTGCTTCTGATGCAGGTATTGTGGAGCATGGATGTGCATGAATGTTAGATAAAAAGCACTTAGAGGTAGATGGCCTCGAAAATGATCGGTTATTGTTGATATGATCTCGTCAAGCAGTGAAGTGCTGGCTTAGACGCTGGAGAGTTTCAGCGGTATTGAGTCACAAGTTAGTCAGCCAGGTGTGTGAATGAAAGCTGTGTGAAATCTCGTTTGGGAGCTTAATGGTTTGAACTTTACTTTTTACTCACTGATTTGATGTATTTCATTTTCACTTGCAATTTATTCGAGAGTTTTGAGGGTAATACCTTGTGCGCGTTTGAGATACCACAGCTTTGAGAGAGTATTTTCATGTGTTGGCTGCAGAAAGCATAAAGAAATTGTTTTCTTAGTTTGATGCGGAAGAACATTAGCTCTGATCTCAACACCGTCCAACACGTTTGGAATGATCAGATATTCCAGGATTAGATTAATATACAGAGCTGAGGAAGGCATTTTCAGGATTAGCATATGGGTGGGTTTCCAGTAAGCTTTTTTTTCATTATTATTTTTTAATAAACATGATGAAGATCTGATTTTGAAAACGTTTTCTTAAATTCCATTGAGCTACTTGAGGAAACAGCCAAAGCACAAGCCGGGGTAGCTTGCATTCCAGGTGGTAAGTCTCACTCATTAGTAGAAAGCCTAATTGTTATCCTAGATAATTAATGAGTCTTATTTCTATATGTGTGCTGTTTGGATGCCAAGATTTAAGCAGCAACTTTGGTTTGGGAGTTTAAGAGAAGCTGGAGTCCTTGGAGTCCTTGGAGTCCATCCACTCATGCGTGGATGGGGCAATTTTACTGCTGTCTCTGTGGCAGATTTTGAAAGTCCCTTAAGGCCCGTGAGTCATGTTCAAACAATAACATTTTGCAGGGAGCCCTGACCGGTAAACATTGTTCTCCCTCTCTTTAAAGTGGCCCCCACGCCCAGAGCTGAAGCATGGCATGGATTGCCCACTGTGGGCCGAGGGCCTCGCTTGGCAAAGAGATACTGAAGGGTTGACTGGACCCACCTGTCAACACAGTCGGGGATTAGCGGACATATCAATCCATGGCTGCACAGATCCCTTCACCTGCTCCATGGATCTTTCATTTTGCTACCTTTTCCATCCAACCGTCTGCTCTCTGTTGTGCCATTCTTTTCTCAATGATTGCCAACTTTCTTGTTGCCTGATCAGACCGGCTTTACTTGCCCATTGTGTTCCCAGGATGGGATATGCCTAATAGTGATTGGCAGGCATTTAAGCTCATGCAGCTTTTCTATCTACCCAACTGGAGAAATTAAACACATCTTCCAAAAGAAAGGGTGACAGAAC
Organism: Tylochromis polylepis; assembly: GCA_015107715.1. Lineage (NCBI taxonomy): Eukaryota > Metazoa > Chordata > Actinopteri > Cichliformes > Cichlidae > Tylochromis > Tylochromis polylepis. The sequence goes on along the minus strand of VVHJ01013576.1, from coordinate 19,250 downwards.
ATTTTTCATAGCATATGCTGGCGATGATTCATATGCATATCTTTTTTAAGTCTGTGTCCTCTCGTACGTCTACATTTTCTTTTATATTCTCTTTAAAGGATGTGATAGACTTATGTTATTGTTAATCTATGGGGTCATTGAAAAGTGTCATTTTAAAATCACTTCTGTGCAACACTCCTAGAAAAGACTTGACCCCAGGACTTGATATCACTGCAAGTCCTTGCTTAGTTTGGAAAAGCCTCTTTATGATGCACCACAAATGAATTATTTTTGTTTGACTGATTTTTATTTTTTAGCACTTTCATGATTATAAACTATTGAGCTCCACCTTGTACCTGTTAGGAGTACACAATTGAGTTTTAATCTCAATTATGATTTTGGCTTCCCACAATAACATGAACATAAGCTACTTTCGGCTGCTCCCTTGTCAGCAGGGTAACTCCACATATTTGATTTGGCAGATTTTTACATCAGATACAATCTCAAAGGGGGTTTGTGTCTCTGGCTGGAACTGAGCTAGCAAAATGTTGCTTGTTAAGCTAATGTGTAAACCACTACACCATGAAGCAACCACACAACAAGAAGAATATGACTAGTCGATACTGAAAACTTCAGGTCAGGACGTTTTTAGGAGATTTCTTGATTTGACTTTGCTTCTCGTTCTATTGGCACATCGTGCGAGTTCAGTATTTCATGTCCAAAATCAGATGAACATCATTGGCTGATACTGCAAATGCCTGAATGTGCCAATCACAGCTGTTTCCAGAACCGGGCAGTTTAAAGTTTCCCGAATATAGTCTGGACAAGTAACCCTATATTAAAAGACAGACATATGACATTTAACAGACAGCTGAAACAAAAACCAAATGCCTGGTATTTTAAAAGGTGAGTAGAGTAGAGTTGTAGAGTTTCATCCACATGAAAATACTCCACAAACTGCAGTATGATGAATGCAGGAAGACCAAGAAAAACAATGCAATCGTTGCTAATATGAATTGTCCAATGTCAACTGAGATGTCCGTAAAAGCAAGGCTGTACAGCCCGTCAAAGTACGGTTCAAGGAAAATGGTTAACACGCTGGACAAAATTATATGCTCGTGCAATTATTTTTCTGAAGCAAAACCCGTTATTCATGCAAATTATTTTAAAGGAACAGACAGCTGAGTACTTTTATTCACAGCCATCATGCAGGTACAATGAATGGAGTGAAAGACTTTATAATATTTGTCTGTGAAAATGTTTTAATTAACAGAATTAAACCACCACACAAAAAATTACAAGAAAGAAACAAGCACAAACAAATATGGTATGGCTCAAGAATTAAAGGTCAGCAGTGCCTGGTTGATTTAATTTTTTTTTATAAAGTTTTGGTATGTTTTTTATTTTTCCATTTATAATTTCTTTTCCTTTTTCTAAGAGACTCAATTTAAGTACAATTTAATTGAGTGCAAATATATTTATGATTAGCACATTAGCAGGAATGCAGCACAGCATGAACGCAAACACTGTGATATGTTTACCTGACAGTGCTTTAAAATGCATTTAAACATTTTTCTCACAAAAATCAAATGACCAATCTCGATCTCTGTATTGATCAAAAATAATCGTGATTATCCTTTTTAATGTTGTGTCCTTTTTGAAGGCTAGCCCTCGGTGACTTTTTCCAAGGTCAAGTTTATTTATACTGCACATTTAAAACAAAAGAGTTGACCAAAGTACTGTTAAAAGTATACAGCCCCAGGAAAAATTGCACTAAAAAATCCAGACAAATATTTGAATTTAAATAAATAAAATTTAATTACATAACTAAAAAATATGCCTTTAGTCAAGTCCTACATTATCAAAAAGTACATATTTTCTGGTATTTGTTAATTACGGTAAAAGCCTGCTGGTGATTTATGGTAACTTGCTGTAATTTTACTGCTGCAGTATTTTACACTATTTTGGAACTACACTCTCAGCCCATTTACTACTACTACTACTACTACTACTACTGCTGTACAGCTCAGAAAAACCTCAGTCATTTTGCACTTTCATGCATAATATGTAAAACATCGCAGACACCCATTCTACGGACTTTTGAAAGCACAGCATCTTTTGCCCTATAGTGCAACAGTATCATTAAGCAGATAGGTTTCTGTAACAATAAGCAGTCAACAGCTCACTGATTCCCGTCCTTGTGCTTCAGGACAATCGACACAGTTGGCACACAGTGTGCTCAGTATCCTAACGATCAGCCTTGAAACGAAGGGGCTAGAGCGTGTGTTTAAAATGTGCAGAGGTGCAGCATTTTTCAGTTAGAGCCAAAGAGTGGTGGTGAAAGAGAAGACAGAAGACTAATTACAGCAGAGAGAGAAAAGTAGTATAAAGAGGACCAGAAGGGGGATTATGATGGAGAGAAGAGGAATACAAAGACAGAAATTAGGAGAAAGAAAAGTCACGAGGAGGAGGGAGGGAGGGAGGATGACTGGGACATGGGGAGTAGGCGTGTTCTGCTGAGCGTGTAAAGACCACCCTTTCCTTTTTTGTATGGTGTAGTCCCCGACCTTGAGAGGACAAAGTGGGTGGGTGGGTGTGGGACACCATATATCTTCAGAGCATGTTTTAACCGCCCATCCTGACATAAATACACAGGCTTGTATGCTGCATACATCACATCAAATATAGATTATAGTATACGTAATATTAAATACAAAATATGTGCATATGTGGTGGCACACTATTCACGCCATTCAGTTCAAAGTTAAAGGATCTGGATGAAACGGTGAGCTTATACACATCAATAATGACTCAGTAAGTTACTACATATAGTGTAGAGGCCTGATAGTTGCATCATAAATACCACAGGGACCCACTAGAGGGTTATTTTTATATGTTCATTCATGGGAGATCAGACAAACACAAAAGACTAAAATTACTTCAGAATTTGCTTCACAGGGTCAGGTTTAGTATTAATCATAAGACTATGCTCTCATTCCTCTTCCACCTCTTAAAGACACAAGAATGTCTTTAGATTATGTCCTGTTAATTCTATAATGGTCTGGTTGCTGTTAGCAATCATGAGGAAACTTTTAATTCATAGCTATCAGTAATGTGACTGTTGTGGAGGCTGGGAGGTCAAACACCTGTCCAATATAACGGATACGCCATAAACTGCAGCACAACCCTGTCAGTTTTCCACGAATATTTAAATCACCTTGTGGCGGGGCGTGGCCGCGGTGCTGTGCGGTGGAGATGGCTTCACCTGCGCGGCATCGGCAATCACGCCTCGCCAGCCTTAAAGGGTCCTGATTATTGTGTTGAGGTGGCTGATGTTGTGTGCGGCTGGCAGCGGGAGAGCTGCAGCTGCGGTGTTTGTAGCAGCAACCGTTTGAAGAGTGGTTAATAAAGAACATGTGGAATAACACGAACCTGTCTTGGGGTCTGCCATGGGTCTGTCACACACCTCTAAAAAAAAAGAAAGACATCTGAGCAAACTGCAAGACACTTGTGAGCCATACACTGTCCTTACTGCAATATTTTACTAAAAACGGTGAAGTACCTGCTAGAGTTCCACTTCAGCCATGTTGTGTGTGTATATATATATATATATATATATAAGGAGGAAGTACACCCTTACTGCTTGCATAGCAACTAAGAGGGTAAGTAACAGCCAGGTGGTGCTAATCAAATGCACTTGATTTACTGATCATTAGCAAGTGTGGGCACCTCTATAGAAGCAGACATTTTGGCAGTTTGCAGGTCTGGAGCATTCAGGTGTGTGTTAACACATTGCCAAGGAGGAAATACATAAACCAAAAAGCAAATGTTGCTGCCGTTGATTCTGGGGAAGAGTTATAGAGCCATGTCCAAACACTTAGAAGTCTATTATTCTGCAGTGAGGAAACATTCAAGACAGTTGTCAATCTTTCCAGCTAAGGAGGTCCCATCAAATTCATTCAAGGTCAAACCATGCAACGATCAGAGAATCTGCGAAACACCCACAGGCTTCAGGTAGAACGTCAAATGTAAAAGTTCATGACAGTATCATTGAAAAAAGACTGACCAAGTATGGCTGGGTTGGATGGGTTAACAGGGGAATGCTGCTTCGCCCTAAAAAGAACATGGCAGCGCAGGCTAGGTTTGCAAAGTTACATTTGAACAATCCAAGAGACTTCTGGAACAATGTCCTTTGGAGATGTCTGGCCATAAGACCCAGAAACCACATTTGGAGAAAATAAACAAACAACTCATATCAACTCTCAAGCACAGCCACAGAACATCACAATTTGAGTTGATCACGAATTTCTCTGTAAACCAAAGTATTCTAGAGTCAGCATTACTTTATCTTGGGGAGAAGCCCTCCCCTTACACTGCTGTCATAATCCCCTTTTCCATTAGTACCTACTTAGATCGATTTGACTGGTTTTCCATTACAATTGAGTACTAATGTGTGTGGTCGTTGTCACAGCAACGCATCTGTGGCGGGGCATGGTCTGCGGTGCCGTGCGGTGGAGATGGCTTCACCTGCGCGGCATCTGCAATCACGCCTCGCCGGCATAAAAAAGGGTCCTGACTGGCATGATGTGTTGTTGTTATGT
>VVHJ01013575.1:7151-17885 GCA_015107715.1 Tylochromis polylepis | reverse complement strand
CACACACACACACACACACACACACACACACACACACACACACACACACACACACACACACACACACACACTCTTAGCCTGCTTGTGCTGTTGTAGTGTATAAAAGGAGTTTAGAGGTGATGCTCAGCTGTATAAGAGACGCTAAGAGACTGAAAAGCGGGAACATTAATTCGTCCTCTTCGTCTCTAGAGGAACGTGAGGCTGGGGTCGTGACCTCAGGATGTCCGACCTATGACCTGTGCCGTTTTTCATGTTTCGGACGTACGATCTTTCATACCTCTGACTTCCTGTTGAAGGTTTTCATCCTACGGGCTCTGCGGTCCTAGAATTCGTTATTATTTCCATAACGGGTGGTGTTGTTGCCTCCACGCTCAAACCCAGGGTGGAGTACCAGGTGTTGGTTTCGTGACCTGCCCGGTGTGGTTAGAAAGACCAGGGGCTGAAGTCCCAGCACGAAGGTGGAGGGTCGTAACACTGCAGACCACTACGCCTCCAGGACTGAAGGATGGGGTGTTTCTAAGAGTCTGTTTTTAATAATCAGATCTTTTCTGACTCTATGTTTACTTTCTCTCCTGAAAGCTGCTTAAACTTCTGTTACCGGGAGCTGTACAGTATAACCTTTGAGGCGGCTCGAAGCGGACATGCTGGATATAAAAAGTTAGACATTTAGAGTCTCTTTTAAATAAAGAATAAATAAACACCATGAAGCTGAAAGAAGTGTAATTGTTACTAGAGCATGGATACAGACTTTCTGTCCATCTTCATTTAGTCTTATTTTATAAAAAGTGGCTGAGTGATTCCAATATTTTGCTTTTCCCCCAAAATTTCATAAACATATCATAATTAAGATGAATGTTTTTGGCTCCATTAGCAGTGTGTTGGCCTGATGTATGGATGAGCATCAGATGTTTTTACTGTGGGGTTTTTGTTTTTTTTTTTGCAAGTAAAGTAGCTCAATCTTGCCAACACTTCAGCGCTGATATCCAGACTTCCTGTATCTGTATTTTTCCCGGGAAAAGCAGCGGATTTCTAGGGTGAAACTCCTGGATCTGATGTCATGCTGCTGGTGATGAGATGTGTTTCTGTGTGGCTTTAACAGAGCGGAGGACGTGCAGGAATGTCTCGCTCTTTGCGCCGTCCCGATGCCGTTAAATGGGAACGATTCCCTCAGTAATCCACTTACAGCAGGCAGCAAATATGAAGAGATGGACGCGGACGAGGTGTCGCTCTCTCTGCTGCTCAGGGAAAGTGGAAACAGGACATTTTGAGTGTGATATAAATTCAGTTCGCCTGACGTGCTGTTGTGGCTTGAATGAGGTCAGATTTAAGCAGCGGAGTTTACGGCTTTGTTCAGGCAGGAAATGCTGCAGATAGGACGGAGGCGCCCGGCGATTACGACAAGCTTCAGTCAGGAGAAGAAACAGACTTCACGCTGTGCTTTGAACCGCAGATATTTATAGACAAAGATGTCGCTGCTCTTGTTTGGAATGATGTCAGCGCAGCCGCCATGTTGCTCAGAGGAGGCCTGACCTGCTAATGCACGCATGTTTTCAAACAATAACAGTTTATCTTCTGTGATGTGGAGTTAAAATATTTCTGATTAGCAGAAAAGCTTTCCTCTGTGGGTTAAAAACACCTTCTTTGAAACAAACACTTCAGTCCCCTCTACGCCGCCTCAGATATTTCAGCCTCCGTCGGCCGAGTCCGGCCCAAGGTCAGGCCAGATGGTGTGGCTGGCTTCACCTTGCTGCTGACCGCTGGTCCCAGCGCAGCAGAGTGGAGCCGCCGCCAAACAGATGGAGAATAGCGGCGAGCTTAAAAACCCTGAAATCTGCAGAGGAGATTCAGCAGGAAAGAAGAAAAAACATGTTTTCTCTGAGCTGTTTGTGCCAATTAGGTGTAATTTTTCTTTACTCGTTACTTTGGATGTGAGTGTGTGTTTAATTTGTCCGATGTGGTTTCAGTGCCGATGCCGACTTCAAAGCCGAGTAAATTACATTTACTTTGTAATGCTTGCATCATTATTCCTCCACTTTATCAGCAACCAATCAGCCTGTGTGTGTGTGTGTGTGTGTGTGTGGACTCCGTGTAAGTCCCCCATATTTATACTGATATTATTATTACCACCAGTTACAGTTTGCAGCCATCGAGAGCCCCCATGGCTGCAGGTTTACGGCACATCTTTGCTGCCCACATAATTTAATTAACAGGAAATCTGCTCTGTATCAGGATCTGTGTTTAAAAAAAACGTAATTTTTCAGTTCATATGGAGCTCATTCTTTGCAAAGTTGAGATTATTTCCTCACTTTCTTGTGTTTCGAGTGATTTAAGTTCCTCTTAATCCACCATAGACGAACCAAACAACTCCAAACTGGTGACTTTTACCATAATAACGGTGAATAAAATGAGCCCATGTTATCATATACTGATGTTTGGTTTCGCTCTAAAGATCTGAAGTTTATTAATAATATAGAAAACTGAAAAAAAAACCTAATCATGACACTGCCAACTAATTTTCTAAAGGTTGATTCATCAACCTTTGATTCATCATATCGGCACACATGAAAGCCCAGGCTGGTTTTTTGGTGCCTGTGGAAATAATAAAGCTAACGTTTAGAGTTGGGGGTTAACTGGAGTCCAATTAAACACGCCATGATCACCCCTAATAATATATTAAAAAGGAAGTTAAATATTAATCAAGAGGTTAAAAAAACATGTTAAAAAAAAAACCCTAATCATTAAAGCGATCAGTGCTGTCCAAAGAAAAGTAAGAAATGTGTTTTTACACTTTTGTTGCAGCACTTTCACAGACTAAATCAGTAAAGTTAAAAGTACTTCAGTATGGTAACAAGTACAGGTGCAAATACTTTATGCTCATCTGTTAGATGGACATCACCTTTGGGAAGGTTGTGAAGCTCTGATTATTGATTAAGATTAAGAGATTAAAAATAACTTGCATTTATTAATTTTTTTTAATGCAAACCTGATTAGAGAAATAAGAAAATATATCCTAGAAAACTACATTTAAAAAAAAAAGAAAAAAAGAAAAAACAACCTGTTTTGAAAATGGATAGCTATTGCCACATTATTTAATTTTATTTATGTTTTTATTTGTGTCTTCTTTCACATGTTGCTTATACAGGATCTGTGAAAAAAGACATTTTAATTTAAAATGTAAATTTTCATTTTGTTATTCAAAATGTAGGATTATGTTATGGAGTTAAGTTCTGATCATGTTGAAAAAATAACCCATGAAAATTTAATTTTTGACATTTTTATAAATGATCAGGAGATTTTTTAAAAAAAGAAAAGAAATTGTGTCACTTTATAATAAATAAAAATGCGTTGCATGTTTTTCAAATGCTTCATCTAAAAATATTTAAAAACATAGTTTTATAATTAGAAACGCATAAATATTGATAGAATTAAATGTGGCAAAATTAAAAAGCTTTGATGTTTTATTTTTATTCCACTCTTTCTGTTGAGTGATTTTTTTTTTTTAAATATACATGCTGAAATACAGTTTACATTTTCAGGTAATGTACATAAATAAAAATGTAAATTGTTTTAAAAACAATGCATTTAAAAAATATTGGAACTCAAAGGCTTCCGTACAGGCTGCCTGTGAAGGAAGAAGTTAGAGCAAAGACTGATGGACGGTTAGGCACATGCTCCGTTGGGATGAAGTGAAAATTATTTGTGCTAAATTGGCTCAAACGTATAAACCTTGTTCCTTTGAGAAGACGTGGCTGGAACTCTGACTTAAAATAAATAAATAAACACACACAGTTTGTACTCAGTGTTAGTAATTAGTTGGTGTTTTAGATTCCTGGACCTGCTCAGGTGACACATAACAACATTTTATTTCCCTTCACTCTCTGAGTCGAGGCAGCAGCTGGAAAGGTTAAAGTGGCATGAAGAGATATTGAAATGAAATGGTTGGAAGGCAAGCCTCGGGCATTTATTCAAATGACCACATTTTTTTCTTTCTTTTCCTTTAATTTTGGCTCAATAAAGCTGGACATTCAGCCATCAGCAGTCAGACACTTAATTAAATACCTCAGCAGTTGTACGAGCTGTGAAGCCTGTTTGGAATAGTAATGGATATAAAGAGAAACATTTGTCAAGCTGATAAGTGAGAGATAAATCTGCTGCTGCCTGATCACATAAATAAACCGAGACGTTTGACTTTAAACACACTGGATCAGACTGATGGACAACTGGGATCAGGAGATGTAATGGGATAACTGGTGCTGCATGTAGACTTAGGATACGTAGCATTGTCCAAATGGGTTTTTTTTGGGACAACTGCTGTGATTTTCTTGCTTCCACTGTAATGAACCTCTGTTCGTGGTGGCATTAGATGGCGGTCATACTAACCATAGGAAAGCTCTAACATTGAACATCTGTATCAGCTCGCTAATGAAATGACGTTTATCAATATCAGTATCTGATGCTGATCTGTTGATAGCACTGACTAAGTGGTCAAACGTAGTGTGATGAAGAGTTCAAAGACTTTAAGTCACTTTTTATAAACTTGATTTATTTGATTACTGCGAGAAGAGAAGATTATAGTTAAAATAGTATAGTATTATAGTAAAGTAGCTTTTATATTTGTAGAATATATTCCATTTCAAATAGATGCTAACATGCCAACAAAGTAAATTCTCTCTTACTGTACAAATATGACTAACTACAAGTAAACTAAAGTAGCCATTGAGCAAATTATATTATGTCTTGGTCATAAAATTAGTTTCCAAATAGCTAATAAATTATTAAATACATTATTCTTGAGTAATGATGCTACCTAAAATTAATGTTATTAAAAAATTAATATTGCTGTTAAAATAATATGACGTTGGCCAGTAGTAAAGGCTAATATACCAGTTGTTGCATTTACATATCAATTAGGTTAATAACAAATGTGACTATATCATTGTGCTAATAATGCTAATGTGATGCTAACAAAGTTTATAAAAGTTTATAATTAAAAAAAAAGCTGGATCGCTAACTATGAGTTAACTTTGATTTTAGTACGTTGTGAACACTTTTTGGTTGATGATTCAAGATTCTTTATTGTCATTATTTATTCACATAATGAAATTCTGTGTGCTAGCTCTGTCAATATTTAAAACAAACAACAAACACACGAGTAAATATACACAATTGGGGAAATTGTATATACAAAAGGATGCGGACTAGGGAAGCAGCTTAAAAAGCAGTGTTGTATTTAATGAAGTCAGTGAGGTAGTAAATTAACTTTAATTAAAGTGACTGACTTCAGAACGTAGTTAGCTGATACTGGGCTAACAAAGTAAGCTGCTACTAAATGTTAACTTTGGGCTGACGGGATTTTAAAATATGTAGTTCACGTTCCGGTCTACTGGTATCCATTTTAAGCTATTAATCCCAAACCAAATAAAATATGAATATTAATAACAAACTAACAAACAATAGAGACTGGAGCTAAAACAGCTTATTTACAACAGAGGATGAACACAGGGGCTGCATAAAAGGCCAGCATAGGATTATGAATAATTATTTTTCAACTGTGAATTATGCAAAAGTGTTTTAGTAGAGCTGAAGAATAAAAATATAAAGGTGGAAATGAGCAGAACAGTCCAGGTCAAATACACGAGTGTTAACACTGGAATATAACTGTTAACAGGGAGGTGTAGATGATGGTTAAAGGTTGTTTTTCTAGTAAAATAAATGCCGACCTTCTACTGTACTTCTGTTTTGCTGTTACATGTAGCTAAAGGTTAGTTCCCCTCGGTGTGATGTTTTCTCAGAGCACTTCAGCCTCATTTATTTAAAAGAAAAAAAACATTCCTCCCCAGTTTTATGATTCATTTAACACTAGTTGCTCACGCCTGCCTGAGCAGTAAATTCTTAATATGTACAACATGATTTAATTATTGCTTCACATTTAAGATACAGACAGACACACACACGCACACTCTAACGATTTTAATTAATGTTTTACGTTCGTAAAATATGTTTTCTTTTGCATTCACTCCATCGCCATATGCAGTGATACAACCTGCCAGGATAGGAAAATGATTTATGTGAAGCATCATTAAGGTGTTGTAAGTACAAATCACGTCCCGTAATACTGTTTTTGACCTTTACTGAATACATAATTATTATTTATTACGTTTATACTTCCTTCTTTTTCTTATAAAATATTATTTATTATTATGGTGGAAAAGCCAGAGCACTGACTGTGACAGTGTACAATATTTTGAATGTAATTGGAATTAAATGAGAAAGAGCAGAGGACAAAGTTCATGAATGTAATGTATTTAACATTTTTTATATATTTTTTAAAATAACTGTGACTCAAACTGGCTCATCAGGGTGATTCTTAAAAAACAGATTGATAGTCTTTGTTAAAAAAAAAAGCCCCCCAAAAAACTAAAGCCCTACAGAAACAAACAGCTTTACATTTTTAAAGATTTAACTCTTTGTAAAAGCAGCGCCAGAACATTTTCTGGACAACTCAAGTGCCAAGCGAAAATCTAAATAGTCTCTCATAATATAGACTCCCGAGTAGATGAGTGTAAACAGCAGCGTCTCAAAGGCTCTCGGGGGAAACTGGTTGTATTTAGCGATGTTCCTAAAAATCAGTTTTATTAAGTACAATGATATATTGATATATAATTATATTCAAAGTACTTCATTTTGGGATTAAAGTTGACTGTCAGTCGACTCCCATATTTGTAGTTCTTATTATCTCAGTGTGTTTATAAGTGTGCTAAATAAGAAATAGGTTCATTGAGCCCAGACTAACAGACGTATTAAATCAATCGGTGCTCAGATCATATTTAAAAATGCGTTGTTTTATACTTTGTTGAGGTTAATTTGAGCATCTCTTTGTAGATCTGTGTATTTGTGGTTTTTTATGTTGCCATTGTTTTGTATCTTTTGTTTTTGTGGCTGTTTGACATCTCTTAAAGTGTACTCGTTGTTATTGCTCTTCATTAATCTGGGTTAAATCCTCATTAGGTTTAAAAGTCTCTTAAGAGTGACCTGTCTGTTGTATACAGTTGTTTTGTATCTTTGTGGTCTTTTATTGTTTTGTAACTGTTTGTCTCGTTAGCTCTTGGACTGTTGTTTTCCTTTTTTTATCAGTTTGATTTCTCTTTGTGACTTTCACTGCTCTCTGCACTTTTTATGAAGCTTTGCAGTTGTGTTTGCAGCTGCCTGTAGTCATTTTCTAATTGTAGTTGTGTCTCACATCTCTTTACTGTGTTTCGACAAGCAGTGTGAATTCAGTGAATAAATTCCTGCAGCCTGTGCCTAATAAATGTTTCACAATAAAAGTTCTGTTAAGGAAGCTCTTAATGTGAAACAGGTTAGAGGAAGTGTTGAGTACAAAATGTACTTCTTTCAACCAGCCAATTAAGGTGATGCTTTATATTAAAATGTGTTGAGGAAATGTGGTCTGCTTCTGTAAAGTCTGCAGTCTCTTTGCAGGAGTTTTGCATCTCTGTAGTTGTTTCTAATCTTGTTGTCTCCATCCCATTTTTTTATTTGGTTTAATAATCTTTTTGTTCATTTGATTTCAAGCCAAGCCTCCTCTGGACCTATGCCCTACTGCCTTCTTCAGCCGTCCTTCCACTGCTCCTGATCAACCTCGAGGCTATTACTTTGCTTGTTTGCAGCTCTGAGTAATGAGAACAAACTGAAGGCATCAGTTTGGGATTCTCGGGTCAGAGAGGAGTCCACAGGTCGTGAACTCATTGAGCTTTTATGTCTGGAAACGGAGTTTGTTTTCCCCGAAGGTCGGCCTCACTTCAGCGATTTACATCCCGTCTTCTTGATGTTTTCATAATGTGATCTTTGGTATTTGGAGATCTGACTTCACCTTTGGAGACTTTAACACAAGTGCTGCTACTGAGTTCAGCTGCCGAGATACCTTTTAGCCACAAACCTCTGCAAAATGTCAAACTTTTCAGGAAAGAAATTAGTCCTTTTTTTATTTATTTTTTTTACTTTTACCTTGAGGCAGTTTGGAGTTTATCTGCTGGGTTTTAGGAGGATTTCATCAGATGAGAAGTTGAAGGATCCTCTCGGCCCTGAGAGAATTAAAAAAATCCTTCAGTCCAACTTGAAAAACGTGCAACACTGTTGCTATGAGGATTTCACATGATGGTAGTGATACCAGGGATTCTGCTGGATTTAAACAGATACTTGGAATTATAATTTAGAACACCTCAAAACAGAATATAACATAAAATAAATAACAGCACATGAAGTCCAAATACATGTTTTTCATTTAAAATTAGAGCTCATCATTGGAGTTCATAGCAAATAAATATACAAGCTAGAATTGAGGCCCAGAATTGATTAGTTTGAGTCCCAGAGTGTTGAATGTGAAGATTTCAGCTGTTGACCTTTTTATAAAACCATTTTAACCACTGTGGCCTCCTGGAATTTGTTTTCAGACCAAATTCTGCTGAAAGTTTTTCAAAAGCTACACCCAAAAGGAATAAAGAGCTCAAAATCTGACCTTTTAAAGTGACTTATATAACTGTTTTCTATTGTTTTGTCCAGCTTAGCAAATTCAAGTGTCAAGTCAACTATACAAAGTCAGCACTGAATGCAGCAGGCCTATTAATTTTAGAAAACAATTTATTATTACTTCTTATTTATTTTCTTATTTTTCAGTGTTTAAACACTTATTATGGTATTATTGTTTGCAGTTATTTTTATGTATTTGGGGGCAGGAAAACCTCTTAATAATTTGCTAACTAATGCTAACAAGGCATAAGAAGTCTCCAACACGCTTAAATTAGGCAAGTTAAAGGACCAGCAAAGTACCGGCAAATGCTAATATGGCTACGACAATGCAATACTACATTGGCCCAAAGAAAGCTTGAAAAATGCATGCCTTGCAAATGCTGCCCTTGCTAATAATCTAACCTACTTTTGCTTCCTGAATATAGCAATTTGTTACAGTAAGTTTTGGCTAAACGTTTACCTTTTCAACAAATGCTAACTTTTGCTAATAAAAAAAAGCGGCTAACACATTGCTTTTTAAGATGGTAAGTGTAATTTCCTAAAAAAAAGTTTTATATTTCTTTATATTTAATGCACATTTATAAGTTAAAACTCTAAAAGTTAAAAGGGCTAAAACTCTAGCTAATTCAGCTAAAAGTACAAAGAGGCGTTTCCTAAAAAATAATGTAAAAGTAAGAAGAAAATAACTTTCAACAGATTCTCCAGTGCTTAGCAAAGAGTTTAACAACAAAACAAAACTGACAAAATGTGAGTAAATTTGCTGATAAACAATAAATCTTGAAACCTGAGATAAATAGCATTGCTAACGTAGCATAAGAGGGTAAGCTACACAAGTAACTGAAAATATTTTTCAGTGAAAAGTCTTTTCTTAAGTTTCGAAACTGTAATATAATGTAATTTGACTTACTTTAGTGGGGGTCATTTTAGCAGAAGTAAAATAATGTATAACTTTATTTTGCCCCTGGAAATCCCTGCAAGACCCTTGAAGGTTGCCTGGAGTTGGATGGATTTCAGTTTGAGAGCCAACAATTATATTTTCATATCTAAAAAGACAATGCAGCTCTCTGTTTAAATTTACAGAGTATTTCTTTTTTAAAATTCAGCAGAGCAGACCCCTCACTGTAGCCTCCCTGAGAAAGCCAAAAGCTTCTAGACTTCCAGGTTGTCCAATTTCTTCCAGGTGGTTCCCAGACTGTTTCCAGGCCTGTTCTCACATATTTCTCACTGTTTGTGTCGTCCGTTGATGTTTATCTGGTGGCAGCTGCTCTCTCAACGTGCACTCTGCCTAGCAATATGGTATAAACCTGTACACATGCAATGTACTGCTCATCATGCCATACACTACAACTCCCAAGGTTCCCAGAAGGAATCTGGGTGATGGGGGACGGTGTCCGCTGGGTTGGCCATATTGCAGTGTGGCTACACGGAGGAGCAGAGGCAGGTTGATTGGATTGGATTTGTAGATGTGCTGGGTTGGACAATTTAATGGAAACATGCAGATGATGTCCAAATAGGGCTGAAAACATGTTTGGACATCGTCTGCATTTCAGTCAGTATGAACTTTATTTAAGTGTACTTTGAAAATTTTGCTTTTTGGTTTCTGACTATCTCTCCATCTTGTTTTGACCCATTTAAACGCAAAAACTATCAGTCATAAAAATGACAGGTTTTTAAGCTAATACTAATCTGTGAAGAAAATGCAGGGACAAAAGAATCGCCTTTCTTTTCATTTTTTTCTTTTTAAAATTTTTTTAAGATCTTTTGTTTAAATGCTTATTTCATTGTTTTTTTTAACAGCATCTTAAATATTTATTTGCATATTTTTAAGATTTGAAAAACAGACGATTCGTTCACATTAAAATTAAATGTCCACTGAATTTTTGTGTGTTTAGCTGCGGGTGAGGGTTCGCAGTGCAGGGAAAAATGTAAGATCCACTCATATTTCAATGTCTCACAGGGAAAACTCACAGATCAGATGAGTCTAGATTTAATCTGAGTGTTACAGTTTTTGCTTTAAAATGTTGAGTGTGTGTTTTTATGCCAAGTTTGTGTGTCTGGGTGTGAGTTAAATAGGCTTACATGGGTGTGTGTGAGATTTCATACTTGTGATTCGCTTTATAGTGCATCTTATGAGGACGTGCGCTTGGTTGTTTTTCCTCTGAATTTCTCACTTTTCCAGCTCATATTTATGTCCTGATGTCACACACA
>VVHJ01013574.1:6533-20361 GCA_015107715.1 Tylochromis polylepis | reverse complement strand
TTCATTAAACATGTTCGTGGTCGTTACAGTAAAAAACATAACTTTTTTCTTCTCAGATTTTATGTTTTTTGTCTGATTCTAGATCAAATACAGTGTGTCAAAATGAAAAAATAACAGTAAATTCAGACATGTGAGGTTGTGCTGAAAAGAATGATACCAAACAAGGCGAGGTAAACAGTTTTTAAAGGTGAAATGTAGAGGTCAAATCAAAAGTAGTCAAAAAAGGCCGATTATACCCTGGAGCCCAGAGGTTAAACATTTTTTTTAAAGTAACGCAATAGTTACTTTTCCTAGTAATTAATTACTTTTATAATATTGTAACTCAGTTACTTTTTTGAAGAAGTAACTAGTAACTATAAGTAATTACTTTTTCAAAGTAACTTGCCCAACACTGCTTAGGACATCACTGGCCTCCTTCATCAGGTCTGCTCCTTTTGAGGCAGTATTTTGCACTGCTTGTGGCAGGTAATTATCAACATGAACTGGATCTTTCTATATAATAATTAGTGCACTGTTTGCATTTTTGTGAATGCATCATCAGGTAGCTTTCTGATATGAAAAGAGGGTTTTGCACTGGTGCAGACCATTACCAAATCTGGCTCTAAATATCATGATGACAGCTGTGACCACTCATTTTGTCATTATTGGCTTTCTTGCATAAATTAGCTTAAAATGACTGAATTTCAACCAATCAGTCCAACTGTGAATATTTTATTTCCTCATTTGGAAAAAAAAAGTGTTGCAGTGTTGTTCCTTTGCACTCAGCAGCCCTGCACCTCTGCTTACAACTGGTATAAAACATAATTATTGAAAAAAAAAAAGGTTCCGATAAAAATCTTCATATCTGAAGTGCTTAAATAAAAAAAAATTAGTTAAAACAAGAAAATGACTTAATGCCTGGAAACAATTTAAAGAGCATAAATGATTCAATAACATAAACAATTTAGACATTAAAAATGTGATTCTTAATACATTAATTTCAGAAAACAAGACAGCTATAATATTGTGTTACATTTGTTGTTTTACAAAAAATAAGCTAATCTCTATGTTTATAAGCTAATCAAAGCAAAACAACATAGGGACAATTCTTAAAGAAAAAAAACTATGATTATCTACTTTGTGAATCCTGATCCATTCAGATCTTACTACTCACTTATCTGCTTACTTGTTTCTGCCTAACACAGAAGTAGTCAAAAATCCTCCATATTAGAAATGCAAACAGTCAGCACTTTCATTTGTGACAGTGCATCAGGGAATCGTTTTGTCTACTTTGTTTAAATCCATCTGAAGGCAATCTGTTTAACCACACATCAAAAGTGCTCACAGCGACTGAAAATGCTATTTAAATGCAAAGAGGCTAAACAAAATAATACTGATCCGTCTACAAAAAATATATTATGAAACCATTAAAACTATTATATTTGTTGTATAATAAATGATTCTTTATTGTGCTGCATATTTTTTAGTCCAGAGCTATTCAGCTGTCAAACATGTTTAAGGATGTTTATAATAAATAAATAAAAACTGTCCTTATTTTAATGTTAATTTAACGGCCCTTTAATCATAGCAAGGAGTCTAACCCTAACGCCCTAAACCCTACACAAAATTGATTTCCAGTTCCTTTAAATTGTCCTTTAATGTTGATATGTGCATTGTGCAGCTGTACTGAAAATTTCCCAAAGACGTCTTACTAGTAAATCTGGATAAGTTTAGGAATTAATTTACCTTCCACAATAATTTTTCTTTTGCACAAGAATACTTTAATTTTAGTACTGTATTAAACAGTTTTGATTGAGTTTCTAATGTTTAAAATGAATTTAAGAATTGCCACTGTCATACAGGAAAGCAGCATCTGTTAAAACATTTAATCCTTCAACCACAGGTAACCATAAAAAATCTAAAATACTATATCAACCACGTATCTATAAGACTGTAAAACCAATTACTAGTTGTTGTTTTTTTGTTTGTTTTTGTTGTTGTTGTTGTTGTCATTTTGACTCTGTATACCACCACAGAGGAGTTTAGATACAACAAGATGTGGTTGACTTTGAGTCAAGGAATTACAGCCATTTTATAAATAGTACCCCTTTTTCAGACAGTCAAAAGTAACTGGACATATGTTTGATCAATGGCTTCATGGTCAGGTGACAGCTGTTCCCCTTTTATTCCATGGCAACTAAACAGATGAAAGATATGGAGTTGTTTCTAGTTGTTTAACTTGCATTTGATAGCTTTTCAATTGAACGCTCAATATGAAGTCCAAAGAGACGCAAGCAAAAGGGGCCATCATTAAACTGAAAAGCCCACATAAGCCTATGAGAAAGACAGGAAAAAACTTAAGGAGTGGCCAGATCAACAAAGATGGTACATGAATGTACCATCAACATGAATGTAAATATAGTGTTTACAACAAGGTGCAAACTACTGGTTACACTCCAGAATGAGAAGGCCAGATTAGACTGGCCAGAAAATATCTAAAAGAGCTTAAAAAAATATTTAGAATTAACTAAAGATTAACTTGTACCAAAGAAAGACAGAAACAGTTCAAAAGCATACCACATCACATCTGTCAAAGATTATGGAGGCAGTATTCTGGTATGGCCATGTACAGCTGACAGTGGAACCGTGCCAGTAGTGTTTATTGATGATATCGCTGCTGTTCATGGTCGCAGGATGAATTCTGTCTGCAGGGCTATACTCTCTGCTCACATTCAGACCAATGCTGCGAAACTGATCAGACATCACTTCACAGTGTAAATGAACTAATGTACACAAGCAGCAAAGAGTGTTCAAGGCAAAGAAATGGGATGTTCTTCAACTGGCCAAGTCAGTCATCTGATCTCAACCCTACAGAGTATGCGTTTCAGTTACTGAAGACAAAAGCAATGGCAGAAAGACCCACAAACAAGCAGAAATCTAAGGTGGCCGCAGTAAATGCTTGGCAGAGCATCTCAACAGAGGAAATGTAAAATTTAGTGATATCCTTGTGTTTTAGACTTCATTGACAGTCATTAATTATAAAGGACTTTCATCCAAGGATTAAAAACAGCCCTTATCTTTAAAATTTTGTTAATTTGTCCAACTACTTTTGAGCTTCTAAAATTGGGGTAGTGTGTATAATAATGTCTCCAATTCCTTAACATGTAATGCAATACTGTATTTGAACCCCTTGAGCTAAAAGATAAATTCTGGAAATCCGCCACATCTTGACTGTTTAACTCAATATCCACTGTGGGAGGTTGTATGGGAGCAAAATTACAACAACAACAACAAAAAAGTGTCACTGTCAAAGACTTATGGACCTAATTGTAAAACATAAGTGTATTGATGTGCTGAATATCACTGTATTTTCATCACATTCTTCTCCAGCTCTACATTTTGTTTTGCTGCATGTATATCCAATTTTAAGATTGTGTTTTGTAAAACTGTGCACTTTCACTACTGAATGTCATCAAAGACATTCTGAAACTTATTTTCTATAAAATGTTGAAAAAGAAAGAAAGAAAAAAAAATCAGCTGATTGCCAGAGTTTCTGAAGAGCACTTTAAAGCTTCTCTGGAGTCGATTCATTTTTCTTTTTAAAAAGATTTTTGAGCTTTAAAGGTTTCTTGCTCTTTTCCTTTTCCTTGTTCCTGTCATCTGCGGTCTCCAAAGGCGATGAGGGGGCAGGGAGGACAACCCTTGGTTTTGGCAGAGGTGGATCCATCTCTGCTCGCAGCCTGCCAGCAGAGAGGTTTGTTGCTGAAGACATGGAGCTGCATGACTTTTCAAGGATTCCATCATAAACAAGCTGGCTCAGCGGCCCAACAGTGAAAAAGTCTGATGAGGACTTCCATGGCACCTGGGATGTTAACATGAGATCTGGCTGCACACTTCGAGCTGCCAGTGAACTTGATTCTGATACCCCCAACTCTTCCCTCAGTATGAATTGTTTAGGCATTTCCCTTGGGATATCAGCTCTATCCCAAGAGGTTTTTCCAGTAGGAGTGTCTATGGTGTTTTCAGCATCCTCTCTTGGCATTCTTGGCATTCTCCTTCTGAGAGAACCAGCAGACATCTCAAATTCATTTCTCAGTAAACCTTTACTTGCTGATGGCTCTAAACAAAACTCTTGCTTCTCTGTAGAGGATGAGGTATCCACGAGTGCTTCGAGTCTCTCTCTGGGCAGTATCTTTATTGAAGCAACATCTGTATAGTACTCCAGCTCATCTCTAGATATTTTTCTTGTTGGTATTCTAGTTGTCTCAACCATTTTGTCTTTTGCTAATCCCCTCACAGAGGAATCGAGTTGACTTTCCCCTTTATGGAACGCATGCTTCCTGGTACCTGTGTCTTGGGACACTCCCATTGAATCTCTAGTAATCCTTCTGGAGTCAAATAGATGTTCAGGATCATCCCTTGTCATCTTTCCTGAGGAAGTATCAGTTGAAGCGCCCATCGTACCTTTTGATATCTTCCTTTTTGCTACATCAGCTGATGCTTCTACTTCATCCCAAATCATCTTTCTCACATCTATTCCCAAATCACTTCTTTCTCTGTATGTATTCTTTGAGGGAATTTCTGTCAAATCCCCCACTGTGTCTTTCTCTACTTTCCTGGGTGAAAACTCTACATCTATCTCATTTGAAATTCCCTTTTTCAGCGCAACATCAGTGGGAAGTCCAGTCCTGTCGCGTGACATTTTCCTTGATGTAGAATCTATACATGACTCTTCTGTAGACATTTTTAAAGAAGATGTTTCCAAAGAAGTATCCGAGGCTTTGTCTTTTACCATCTTGCTACAGGCAATATCAACAGAAGTTTCAAGGTCTTCTATGGACATTTTGTGAGTTGGTGATTCTACTTCTTTAGCTAAAGTTTTTGTAACAGGGCTCTCAGCAAGCAGTTCGGTGTCATCGTGATAGAGCTTTCGAGAGGAGATGTCAACAGCAGAACTAGGGAACAGTTTGCTGAGAGGAGGAGAAGTCATATACTCTGACTCTGAGAACCTCTCTTGGGAATCTCTATTAGTGAGAGAAAGGAAAAGAAGCATCAGCAAAGAAAACAGGAAAGGAAAAAATCAAAGGACAGCTAAGGCTGGTATAAAGGTAGGGTAAGAGAGTTGTTTAAAAATGTACGGCAGCCTTTAAAAGTTGGGAACAGGCAGACATACTGTTTTTTTAGTGTTTTTCTGAAGCGTTCTTCTTCCTCGTCATAGGAAGAGTAGGGAGTTCGGATGGGGATAAGAAGGTCAGGGTCTGAGGAGATCAAGGCAGCGGGCGGTTGAGGAACGACCCCGGAGCGACGTGACCGACATATGGATACCCGTGCTCGAGGAGACCGTTTAAGTGGTGCAACTGCAACTGGTGGGAAACAATGATTAAAAATGAAAAATCTATACAGAGCAGATGCTGTATAAGTAGAAACTAATACGTACCCTAGTTTTCATTTCTAAAAGTCTTGCAAGACCAGAATGCTACTAATTAAACTTTGTCTGTGAAGCTGCAGTAAATATATGGTCAGAGAAGGGATGGTATATGTATATATGTTTATGTATACTAATGACGTCCATTCATAATAAAGTTAATTTTTTCTTTTACCTCTGTACTATTTTGTTATTTGTGAAGCGTTATTAAGGAAGGAATCTGAGCTCTCTTATGAGCTCTTGTTTTTCTTTTTCAGTCAATGAGTTTGTGTATTCTTAAAAAAAACAACAACTTATCAGCTACTTAATAAATCCTTCGTTTTGGAAATATTTCAACATTTTGAGGTTGTACTGTACTTTGTTTCTGATCACAAATTCAGTGACTAGAATTATTTATCTTTCATTATAATAAGTTTTAAATGTGCTGTAACTGGGATCCATTTAATATTGAAATATTTTTTGGGACAGAGGATAGTTTTGTCATATATCAGGTTGTCATTAAACTCATGTTTGCAGGCAATATCCAAACCACATAGGGTATAACTAAATGCAAAGTATTAAATTCTACACCTATGTGCGTACTTCTGAATCCACTGATCAGAAGTGTGCAAATTACATATCACTTTCCCCATCACCAGATTCCAATCAAATCTAACACTGTGTGACACTGACAATAACAAGGACTCAACTAAAGCCTGAAAAGCTCCTCATTCCTGTTTCTTACCTGGTATCTGAGGTAAAATAGGAGAGGTAGGCTCATCTAAAAGATCCTCTATGGAACCATGAATGGAGTTGTGGCATGAACAAGATGACTGGCACACTCTAGGCAACCCCACGGCAATTGAGTCGGAGTAGAGTTGAGCAGTGAGTTTTGGTAAACCCGGATTCCTGATGATGGGAAAGCCACAGAGGAACTCAATCTGTTGCCAGCGATGAAGACGCTCCCGCAGGCAGGCTGTTACTTCAGACAAGGCATTCCTTTAAGAGATCCAAAAAGCTTTGTGATGAAATGTTGAATCTTTATCTTGACAGACACAAACAAATACCTGCACAGAGGTAACTTTGTGACTCACTTGGCCTCCAAAATCTTGTGGTCTACTTGGTCTAGAGAGGAGCTGTGGGCCACATGGAGTGTCCCCAGCACAGAGTTTCTCTTCTTCTTAATCCTCTCTGCCTAGAAAAAAGTATACATATGAGTCTTGGCACTTACATATGAAGGATAGTCCCTATAAACATCATTAAACTTATGTTGTTATGCATTACCTCTTCTTTAGCAGTGGCAAGCTGTAGTTCAGCACTCTGCTTCTTAACAGTGTAGTACTGCACCTCTACCTCATGTGTCAGCTGCAGCCACTGCTGAAGCACCTCTGAGACACTCCAGCTGGCTTGCATGTCCTTCTCGGCCTGCTTCAGTGCTCCACGGACCTGAAGAGGTGGCAAATGTTAAAAATCAGTATGCTGAAAATAATTTAGGGTAAATCCTTCAGGCCTTCCAAACTAGGATGATGAGCGTCTTGCATTTGTGAAGCTGCTTGCTCTCACTGCAGTGTTTCTACCTGTTCCAGCTCCTCCTCTGCATATCTGAGGCGGCTCAGCTCACTGACAGCTCCCTGCCTCAGCTCATGCAGACGGTGAGCCTCTTCCTGTGCCCCCATGATCTCATCTCTCATCTTCTCCTCTAGGCTCTGTTTTTCTTCTGCCACATTACGCTTTTCTTCCTGGGCTCGCTCCAGTCTGAGTAAATCAAAGCGTCTTTAGTTCAATCACACGAAGCAAAGGCAATCCGGTAACTTACAGTGGCTAAAAGACTGACAGAGAAAAAAAAATCACAGTTCTTACTGTTCTTGTAGTTCTATGAGGCTCTGTTCAGCCCTCTGGAGACTTTCTAAATCTTTCATCATTTTGGATATGTGGACTTTGCTGGCTTTGTTCTGAGCCTGGGCAAACCAGCAGCCGCCAACTCCCATCACAACTGACACAATGAGCAGCAGGTCCTTCATGTAGTTATGAGGGGGCCCTATGATTGAATGGACATCATATCGCTATAAATAATAATATGAACATTAAGTAAGCTGAAACGAAAGGGCCAAAAATGTAAACCGATTTAGCACTTTGCTGCCTGATTGATCATTTAATGCTGATTTTAGATTAAAGGTTACGGGGAAAAAATAACAAACTGGATATTTGGTAGTTATGCTATGTCAAGAACGGCAACAGGACATGTATGTATCTTTCCAAAGATACTGTTTTTGAGGGAATAAAGTGAGTATTTCTTCTTACGTGTAGGTGGTCCGAACAGAACAACATCCAGAGCTTTGATGGTGAGCTTCTGTTTGTCTCTCTGGTCCTGAACTCTTAGCTGGCCACTCAGGAATGAAGGCTCATTAGCCGCAATCCTACAAAGGAATTTTATGGTTTTTATTTTAATGGCTTATTTAGGGTTAGCAAAATATTAACACATACATACATACATGCCCTGTCTAACATATGTATGGTTGCCTGAAAAGGATTAACAGTAGTAAAGGAAGAATAAAAATGGCAATACATTTTGACTACAGATATCACTGTGAATCAAGCAAACAGGAGAAAATGTTGTTCCTTCAAAACTTAATATGAGAATATCATTTCTAAGAGACCAACTTGTTTTTGTGGTGAACTGCCTGTACACCCCTTTTGGTTATTCTCACCTGGGGAGTGTGTTTCCATTGACCTTAAAGTCTTTAAAATGTCTCTCGTACTGTGGCAATTCAACAAAATCCTTCAGCCAGCGGAGCACGTCATCCTGAGTCCAATTATGTACTAAAATAAAACAAGATAAAGTTCCAGATGAAACACGATACTGGACACAAACACATACACTCTCTCTTACACCCGCATACCTTCGGATGACTTCCAGCTTCTCCAGAGCTCCTCAACTGTGATGTGCTGGTCTTCTCTGTGCAGGTTGCTGTGTTTGTTGGTCTGTTGCTGCTTCATGTCTTCAATAATAAACTGCAGCATTGGAGAAAAACAGTACAACAGAGTGAAAATAGGACTTTTAAAAATGTTATTACGAGGTACAACACTAAAATGCAAAGATAAGTGTCACAAGCACATCGCATTGTTTGAACTTTAAGTCCAGGATAAATTGGGTGAGTGCTGGAGTGTGTCATGTGCTTGGATTTCAACCTAGGAACAAGGAGCGGTTGTTTTTAGTTTGCATTTATTTAGAATGGTTGCAGAACCATAAGTGTGTATTGCAAACTTCAGGGATTGCGTGTGTGTTGGTGCTGTCTTGGAATGTGTGCTTGGCTCTAAACGAAGGCTTCATATGATGGCTAGAGGAATTTTGGGACTTTGATGAGCCCAGACCCCTCCTCTGACATCTCTATGGTAACTGCAACCTGAGCTCCTGGATACTGTATCCCTGAGCTGCATTCTGGAAGGCAAAGGCATTAGAGAAGTCTAGGTTCATTACCTGATGCACATACAAACAGTATAGCAGCATATTAACGTTGAGGTAGTTTGTCACTTAAAGAAATCTGCAAATACAACAAACCGGCTGAAGACTGAGGGAAAAAAAATTTGTCAGGACACATTGCATACTGTTACGAATGACTGCAAAGGTCACCAGTGTTACGGTTTTCTATTTGTGCAAACCAATTTTTGTCACTGAGCCAAAGGCAAAGTTATACTGCTATCCTTGAAGGAGCATTTGACTCTAGCAGCAGTGATGACACCTGTTGTTGCACTGCTAAACACTGTGTGCCTCAATCATGCAAAAACATACAGGCACAGGGATTAAGTAAAAAAGATAGATAAATGAATAAATAAATAAAATAAGAAAATGGGTTACATATTTCATGAAGAGCAAGGTGTCTACCTCCACACTCTCTTCCACCTCAATCCCGCCATCTTTGTCATCGTCCATCATCTGATGGATGCTCCGGAGGGCCTCCAAGCTGAAGCGATCAGCCTCGCTCATACATGGTGGAGACACTACGGCGCAGGGGTCTGCATGGGTGGGAAAGGAAATAATAATGCATCTCATTATTTTGCTCAATTTATCCCTAAATAACTTTCATTTGCCAACTTCACATCGTTATTTAAGATGATCTGTAAGAGCTTTTCATTCTTTTGGCTCATATAGAATAATCTATAATGTCCACAAGATCAACATGGAGAGCCTGCGATATCTTACTGTCTCCTTTGTGCATGTGGTAGTTATCACCATTTCTCAAAAAAATCCCATGTTGTAGCAATTCTAAATTGCATGTTCATCCACTGGGAATTACACTGGGTGTTCTGTTTAAAAATGGTCTGTGTCCTCTGTCTGATTCTGGAGAGGTATATAACTTGCATCCTTTTCAATCTTAATTTTTGTTTTGTTATGTGTGCATCCCCTTCTTTCTATCAATATACTTAAAATTCAACCCTATCAACCTATTCAAACAAAAGCAAAGTAAAAGCAACATCATTTCAGCTCAGATAAATTAGAATAAAATGGGAAACAAAATGGAAATTAAACCAAGTGCCCAGTCAGTACAATACATTTGCTGAGAGTTTACAATCTCCCTTCAAAATCTACTTATTAGCTAAACAGACTGCTGAGGTGGTTCTGTCACTGGCTGCTTTCAATGTCAAGAATCGATTTAACTGTTTTACAATGTTTCTAATATTTTATTTCTGATTGTAGTCAAGTAAATACTGTACTCAAATACTTTTTTTTGGTACTTTTAGTACTTTTTATGACATTAGCAAACTACCCAAAGTCCAAAGTTCCAGTTTTCTGAATGAATTTATTAGAGTTGAATGAGTTTAAAACAGCTTAAACAAAGTTTATCAAACAAATAAGGTTTTAAGCTCAAGCCTTCACTCCACGACGGAACACACTATAAGAAAATGTGCAGGAAATACATTTCATTGAATCATAATGACGACTCAGTGGAGTCATTATAATCAAATCAACCGTTGTAATTTGGTTTAAATCGTACAGTGAGTTCCTGGCTTGAGTACGAGTACACTGATGCATTAGAAGATGACGCACAGCTTTCTGTCATCTGTCAGTCTGCTGAGTCACAGCCCATTTTCGTCTCAGTGACTCTCGAGTGTTTCAAGGGGCAAGAGGCTGAGGGTCAAAGGTCTGCTAGCTGAGCCCACTGTGAGCCAGCTCCAGTGATGCTAACCACTCTGTGCCAAAAATGTAATGAAGAAATAATCCATGGGTAAAGCGAGAGAGGGAGAAAGCGAGATAGAGATTGAGAGAGAGAGAAGACGTCTAGGGAAAAAACAAACAAACAGAGGATTGCCATTTCACAGCATCCTGCCCTTAATCTTCTTACAAAAATATTGGCATTTATCTCTGAAGGTTCTTGTTTTGTCTTTTTCATATGAAGCAAATCCTCTTGGAATTTTTGCATTTTTAGACAGTTGCAACCACATGAGCCATATGTTTTCGTCATGTGTAAGATTATCCCAAGACATACACAGATACATAAACACAGGGTGTGTTTGAGAAGCTTTCTCAAGGAAGGAAGAACAACAGAAAGTAGGAGTAAAATGATTTCAGATTATTAACCGTTTGATTGATGTAGGCATCTCTTACTCGACACAAGTGATCTGCTCTTTTCATGATAAGTGGGAGGGAAAACTCATCTAAAATGGAATAGCAGAACATTTGGTAACCCGATGTTTCACTTGCTGCTGTCAAAACAGAAATCTATGACAGTTACAGGTTATATGTTTTTTCTTATCATCCCCACAGCCAGGGGAATCTACAGTAGCAATATATTTTTTAAAAAGCAAAGATATTTATCCCTTGTTTGCTGATGAAACTTGAATTCCAGAATATTGAGAAGCTGCTTCGGTAATGGAGCTTCTTCTGCCTCACAAGGTGGCGTAAGCAAAGGGACCCACTTTGTGGGAGAACTGATCTGTGGTGCTGTTGGGAATCACTTATATTTATGGACAACAATTAGTAAAATTAATTAATTACTGCAAGGGTTAAGGTTGGGCCAGCAATGAGTAGAAAAAGTCTCCAGGAAATAACTGTAGGACGACGTAAATGTCCTCTGTAGCGATGGGAAACACAACTGTGAGTTTATGCGCAGGGGATTGTGTGGGTTTAACGATGCCCCTGCAGGACCTCCACATAAAAACTTTCCACAGGTGAGCGGAAGCTACTGGAATCCTGTGAGAGTGGAGCACATTGTGGCACATGTATATTTAGATTAAATTGTCAGAACGCTATTATTAGCCCCCGTAACAAGTTTGTGCCCGATTAATGGGTACATGTATTTGTTTGTTTTTAACAGATAAACAACAACAACAAACAGTAAGTTCCTATTTCCTAAATATATTTTTGACAGCATGTGCAGCTTGCACAAACACACCAACACGGAATTCTACCAACAGATGCTCTAATAACCTGATGGTTTTCTTTTAAAATAAACAAACAAATAAATGAGAAATGTCAGGACTCCAGGTTAAATTTAAAAAACGAGTCTTTGCTTAAGTTTAAATGTCAAAACAGCCGCTACAAGTTCTACAAACAAGAACTTCGGCACGACATCAACAGTGACAGTGCAGATTTGAACACAATCTAAAAACTTTGTCAGGCTTTACGTTCTTTCGTGTTTTCTCTTTTGTTGGCTCCATGCATCATTCAGTACATACGTGCCGGGTCGAAACTCGCGCTCTCACCCGGGATGGTAACACCCTCGAGGTCCCCGGCACCTTGTGCGGCCCAGAAGAGCGCAGCGGGGAAAACGAGCAGTAGGGGGGACGGAGGAAGCATTTCACACGGTTGCTAATGTTGTCGTCCAAAGCTGAGAAAGTTCTCAAAATAAACGAATAAAGAACATATAGATAACCAAACCCCCGTTTCGGAGGCATCAGCGACAGTCTGCGAAAAAGTGTTAAGCGATCTGCGTTGCTATTATGGGTACATCCAGAAGGGAGATGTGATAGGCTGCTGATGTTCACTTGAGAAATCTGGCAGTGGGACTGGTGTGGAGATTGAAACGTAAACTTTAGGTGGGTAAAAATGATATTTAAAAAAAAAAGTTTTAATCAAAGCGTAATTCAAACAAAATAAGGATTAATCACAGTTTTTCAAAGTTGTACATGATATTCCAGGAAGAAAAAAACCCAACAACATCTGATTCTGGTATAATAAATCCATATTCAGTGTGATATAATCATCAGAATAAATGGTCCTGGTTTGATCCATGGACAAAAAATAAATAAAATAAAATATAAAACAAAAAAACCCCAATCCAGTTACAACTTAAAGGCACAGCGTTTAAATTGTGGTTGATCTGTTTGGGTCGGGTTTGAGTCTTTTTATAATCCAACTAGTCGTACAAAAGGTTCCCTGGTCTGGCTCTCCCTGCAGCCCTTTCCCAGACATGTCATGTTCCTCCTCGGAACTCCACCCCCTCACTCCATTTCAGCATGGGGGCCCCTTAATTAGTATTTCCCACCCCATACAAACGGAGGTCAAAAATTCCATGACTAACCCTGATACGCAGCATTTAGTTTTCAGTTAGTTTCCTTTACGTTACAGGTAGGGACAGTTTTATCCGTACACTGTGGAGTGTTACCCTTATTGTTTGGATAGAGGATCAATTAAATCCCGTCGATCTCACGGAAGTATTTCCTGAGATCAGCTAATGACTGGCTGTCCTGATACCATGGCCTTGACTGTCTGGGTGTGGCAGTTGTATCCGTGATTGGAATTCTTCAAGCTATGTGAAAGGGCTTTGCCAATGTTTGCACACCTGTTCATTAATGATGTCTATATGTAGCTATGCCATTTATTACATGCTTACAGGAACGCTCAGATGCACACTCTCATTAAAGTAAAAGTATTGCTAGAAGCATAAAGAGCCATGGACTAAAGCAGACCACACGGCATACACACCAAACACACAAACATTAACAGCAACAAAGTGTCAGGTTTCATTCCAGCAATACAGCTCCAGTTTAAAAATAAGTCAGACAGATTTGACCTCTATCCTGGGTAGCATGCTTCAGTGGGTAGTGTCTGAGCAGGCCCCAGCAGGATGTGAGTATACAGCATGTTCAGTTTACATGATAGACAGAAACAGGAAAAGAGGGCATACATAGGCAGCAAGATTATGCACAGACACTGATATTATCAATTCACTAAGGCATCAAAGGACACCAGAGGAAAACAGACTCAGGATATTCTGGCTTGGTGATGCGGTAATTAACAATTAAATCATCTGAAATTACAAATATTTCATCAGGTATGTAAATTTCCCAATATTCCAAATACCTCTGCTCCTGCAGACCAAGACGAGGATCAAAGACATCAGTTTTACTGGACAATTAGAGTTGGAGCTTCTGCTTTTAACATTAGTGGTAAAAAAAAAAAAAAAAAGAAAAAAAAAAAAAAAAAAAAATAATTTAAAAATAAAA
>VVHJ01013570.1:20324-31370 GCA_015107715.1 Tylochromis polylepis | reverse complement strand
GATCCAGATGACCTGAGGGATCTGGGAGGTTCATACTGGGTCAGGAGGTCACTGGTGTATTTTGGTCCTAAACCATTCAGAGCTTTATAGACCAGCATCAGACCTTTAATGTGTTAAATGTGTTAAATTTGAGGACACAATAAATATTTGATTTTGGAGGATCAAAGTACATTGTATATCTTTAAATGCCTTGTGCTGAAGAGTAAATAGTATGTTTGAAGTTACTTTGAATATTTCCTGTTGGAATAAATTATTAGTAATAATTTAAAGCATTAGTCTCTGAGATGCAGGGAGGAAATTTTGAATAGTTAATGCTCTATACCTACCACTGCTACAGAGGCTCAGAACCAACACTGGGAATGAATTCAGCATTTTGATAACCTTGATTCTGTGTCTGTCTAATCATCAAAAAGGGAACAGTTTGCCCCTTCAAGTAAAAGGAACCAAAACCACAAAAAAGGAAACAGCTCATTTCTACATTCCTCTTCTGCCTGCAGAAGTTGTTTGTGTGAGCATATCAAGGAAACATCATGTGATCTGGAAATATTTCAGAGCTGAAACCAAACTGCGTCTCGTTTAGTGGTGTTTAGCAGGTCAACCAATCTGTCCTTTGATTCAGAGAGAAGAAGGTAAAATGATTATTTTGGCCAACAGACACCTTGCTGTGTATTGCAACCTTCTCTTTTGTTTTCTTGCAGGTAAGAGAGCCGTGATGATTTGCATTTTCATTTAGCAGTGAGTAATTGATGTATTTTCCTCATTAAAAAAAAAATAAATCTCAATGCCTTTTCAGGTTGCGTGTCTGCAGAAACCGTAACAGTCACGGTCGGAACAGATGCTATTTTAAAATGCAGCTATGATGCAAATTACTACGGCAGGCTTTCTGCATGCTGGGGCCAGGGAACCATACCTAACAGCGGCTGTGCCAACGAGGTGCTAAAGACAGACGGGACGTCAGTGACCAGCAGGTTGTCAGAACGTTACCTGCTCGCAGGCAATCTTGGCCAGGGTGACGTGTCTCTGACCATCAGGCACGCCGAGGAGCAGGACTCAGGGGTGTATGGCTGTCGTGTGGAAATACCAGGCTGGTTTAATGACCAGAAACATCACGTGACTCTGAGAGTGAATGCAGGTGAGACAAAGAGAAATGGTCATAAAATAAGCAGCTGGAATGAGCACATTTAGTTAAAAATAGTTTTTTGGGTAGGTTCAGTTTTTATCTGGTAACTGATTAGTCATCTCATTATTTCAGCGTTGTATAATCTCATATTAAGTTTTTTCCCCTTTCTTTTTAGTTCCACCTAATCCCCTGAGAATCGAGGCAAGAGAGGTGAAGGAAAGGACCATCACTATTCGTTGGAGTCCTGTGTTTGACGGCGGCCGTCCCATTACAGCTTACAGGATTGATATAAAAAACAAACAGAGTAAGCAAAAGAAAACCAACCCAGTAACCCTAACAGATTTTGAGAGCTTTTAAAAGAAATGATAAAGTCTGAATCTATGGATTTGTGCTGCACAGCGCCGTGGGAAACTAAAAAAACCACTGAGCTGCATGATCCTTCACTGACTCACGTGACTTTGGTGGATTTGAGTCCATCTAAGACCTACAACCTTCGCATGTTTGCCATCAACAGCATGGGAATGAGTGAAACCAGCAACGTTCTCACTATCACTACAAAAGAAGCAGGTTTGTTTAGGCATCATTTATGTATTAGTATGTTTATGATAAATATAATTATCTAGAATTTAAAAACAAATTCACATTTTTGATGGTCGCTCCCTATAAAATTCCTTTTCCCTGCAGCACCAGAAGGCCCGCCCCTGGATATGCAGCTCGTGGCCCTCAGTTCCAGCAGCATCAAAGTAACCTGGAAGGTAAAGTCACAGTTCAGCACTGTTTCCTGTCTTGTGACTGGACATAGTGTAGAGTAACTCTTTTCTCTCGACTAGCCTCCGAGGCCTGAGCTAAGAAACGGTGTTCTGCGTGGTTACAACATTAACTACAGAGAGTATGACCCCGTGGCCAGACAGTTTAAACGGTGGCAGTATTTAAATGTGGCGGCCACGCGTGAACAAGAGACCATCACTCTCGTTAACCTGAAGCCTTCTACCATGTACGGCGTGCTCATACAGGCCAAAACAATCGCTGGGGTTGGACCAGCTTCAAATGCACCTCTCTGCTCAACTCTGGATGAGAGTAAGTTTGGAAAAATTACAAAATATGACTAAAAACTTTTTTTCCCCATATTTTTTTAATGTCAGTTTGATTTCATGCATTTTGTTTAAAGTTCCTAAAACAACAACAACAACAACAACAACAGTAACTACTTTGTCTTCTTCCACCGCTGCCACAATGCGGATTCATTTCTCATCGGGTATGTGTTATCGGGCAAGTGTAACTCTTTCCTCAATTAATTTTTTGAGAAATGACTTACTGGAATTGCTTCTTCTCTTACTCTACTCCAAGTTTATGCAACTTCAACAACTTCAGCAACCTCAGCGACCCCATCACCTTCAGCAACTTTAACAACTTCAGCAACCTCAGCGACCCCATCACCTTCAGCAACTTCAACAACTTCAGCAACCTCAGCAACCCCATCACCTTCAGCAATCTCAACAACTTTTTATGCCGCCACAGTCTGGGAGCAAAGCACTGCCAGTATTTCAGGAGGTAAAAGATTTAAAGGAAACATTTGTTTCCACCCCTGATTTAGTTTATGAAAATAATGGTTCCCAGACATAACTCTCATACTAAAACCAGAAATCAAACACTTGAAAAGATTTTTATTTGTTAAATATCTCCTAGTGCCCCCAGATCCCCCGGTGATCGAGTTGAAGAAGGTGGACAGCAATTCGTTTTCCCTTTTTTGGACTACTAGCTCTGAAGGTGACAGCCCCATCATCGGGTATTTCCTCGAGTACAAAGTAGTGAATGGTAAAAACTTCACTTTAATACAAGCGCTAAAGCTAAATTTACACTGTTAATCCTCATATCATTCTGTGATATTAAGTTAAATATTTTCCTTTCAGCTTCCTGGGATTACACAAAGAACGCTGTGGACTTTGGAGCCCATGAGACGGAGGCCACAATAATAGAGATGAATCCCTCGACATACAACGTCCGCATGTTTGCCAAGAACAGCCAGGCCACCAGTGCAGCCAGCAATGTCCTCACGATCACCACTGGGGAAGCAGGTGTTGTTTTCATTAAAACAAATGTATTATTGCTCCTGTAGTTGTGTGTTTGTGCAGTTTATCAGGCAGAACAGGACTGCATTACCTATATGCTGTGGTTCATTAACGAACAGGAAATTGTTTCCTCATGTCAAGGCAGAAGAAGGGATTTTTGTTCATATTCTATTATCTTGCCTCAAAATTTAAATGAGTGACAATTTTATTATTGTAGTTTATTGTAGTTCCTCAAACATCAGGAAGCTGCTTCACAGCAGGCTTCTTTAATTGCACTCATTGTTTCTGTGTGTTAAGCTGTTTTGCCGAACACAACATTTGCTGGACTTCCTCCTAGCTCATTTCCTTTGTGCATTGTAGGTCATCCAAAGGACATACTCATTACCACCATGATGCCTTATACTGTAAGTATTTGGATGCTACCATAGAAAAATCAAACAACTACACATGATGTTAAGTTGTTCACTTGTTTGAGCAGATAAACTTTATGGTACTCCTTTCTGCTAGACAAGCTCTGCGGAGAGTCCTGGTCATCACCTGATAGGCATCTTTGTAGCTGTGGGCCTCTTGGTGGTAACAGGCACCATATTAACCACGTGGCAGCTTCGCCGTAAGTGTGCTTAGCAGCGTTGCCCCTTATAGAAACCCAACTTCCTCCCCTGAACTGTACGCTCTCTTTTTACAGGACTAAAACAGAAAAAAGGCACCCTGAACATGTAAGTCTCTGCGGCGCACGCTACTTTTACCTTGAGAAATGAGCCGCTTAAAACTGTCACTTTTTTTTGTCTGCAGCTGGCTGGGTAATGGAGGAGTACGCTACACAGACTGCGAGTCACTACACGAGCTGTAAAACACAGAGTTAATTTGGGCTGCAGAAGGATTGCAGAACTCAAAAAGACAAAAAGTACTTTTAAATTTCACATTTGCAAAAAAAAGATTGTATATTTTTGTCTGTCACTGAGAAAGACAACTAATCTGCTAAAACATCACTGACATGTCAGGCTGATTACAACTAACCAAAAGAAAACACTCATTAAATAAGCTTACAATAAAGGGGGACTCTGGGTTTTATAAAGTAGCTTCTGTTTGTGTGTGTGGTTGTGTTTCTACAGTCATTATCGAATCATCAGTTTTTTTGTTTTTGTTTGTTAGTTTTAGTTTTGCGTGTAATGGGAACGCACGACAGCTCTGCTATTGTTTATGTTTTTGTGAAACTTTTACAGTGTTTGTCCATCTGCATATACTTTATTTCACGATGTGAACCACAGTGTGTTTATTTAACAATTGCAGAATAAATTAACACTTAGCCACAAGTTGTGCTGAATGCGTCTGTTTAAAGTGTGCTCGATAAATCAGCAGTTAAATTCACGCAATCACGACTTGTTTATAAATTAGATTTTTTTTTTTTTAATTTTAAAAATCCAGTTTGATAAAAAAAAAAAGAACTGCTGGACTTAAAAATGAATTTAAATGGCACCTTCTGCTAAAATATCTTCAGTGAAAAAACTTCTGACAAATTAATTAAAAGTTACATTTTACCCAAATGTCACTTTATATAATTATAAATGAAAAATGAGAGCTGCTTCTATATTGAAGTCATTTAAAACTCAACAACCACCTCCAACCACCAGAGGGCACCAGAGTTTCACTGGTAAGCTGATGTACCGCTCTCACTCAGCTTTCACCTCACCATCAGCAGAGCCGTCCTCAGCGGCTGGCGCTGCAGCCAGCTGGATTTCCACCCATCTGTCCTGTAAATTTCTTAATGGTCCTAATTAAGGAGAAGAGGAAGAGGAGGAGATCTGATACCTCCGTGGAGCTTTGAGGCAGCTGCCTGAGAGGGAGTCTCAGACTAATGGGGGATCACAAGGGGAGGATACCTAAGCCATGTGTCTCAACAGGGACCACATGGCACAGTAGTGATCAATGTCTGTGTGTGCAGGCATGGATATGAATAGATTTTTTTTTTTTTTTAAAAAAAGGGACTTCCACTTCCTGTTTCTGCTTGTTTATATCTCTTTAAAATGTCCTACGACTAAACCACAGATGGAAGAATTGTTGTTTTTAACGTCACAAACTGACGCGTTGGACTTCCTGAGAAATAGACTAATTGTCTACAGTGGTGTAAATATTGCTTGATTATTGCTTTCCTGCGGTAACCCATCACAAACTCAGAGCTGCTGACGCACAAAATCACAGTACACTTTGTGACCCTGGCCTGTAAACAAAGCTCCACCACATCCCTCCTTTCTGGACTTCCTCTCGTCTCGAGACCCCTCACTTCTGCTGCCTTGCTCCCATTTTTCCACTTTCCTTTGCCTCTTCAATCTGGCTTCGCTTACACAAATATCGGCGCCCGTTTCTGTCCTGGTGCTTTCCTCCAAACGTCTGCATCCTTTTCTTCTTTCATCCATCTTCCTCTCTGTTCTCAAGTCCCTCTGATTAAACTGTGTGGCACTTACACAAACAGACGAAAAGAGGCAAGGAAGATTGTGGGAAACGCTAGTTTGATGACTTTGATGAGGTCCCTTTGATTGGCCACACAGCCAAAAACCAATTTACCTCCCAGCCACCTCCACCCACACCTTCATTGGCTCTTGCTGGACCATGCCTGCCGCCGGAACCCCACACAAAGCGAGAAAGCAGTAGTCAATATACAAAGAACGTGGGGTTGAGACACCAACGGAGACAGCTGATCTTGATGATCAATTTAGTGTACAGTATATGCGTCATCATCCCAACAGTTTTTGCCTCCGGTCCTCTTCAAACATCTGGGATCAAACACGCATAAAGGTAACAGCAGAAAACTCCTTGTGAAGGCCGTGCAGAGCTGTGTCAGCTGCGCCTGCTAAAGGCTTCACTGTGAAATTTGCAGGTGGGAGATTGAGGACTGAGGAGGGAGTGTATGGTTATAATAATGGCAGCACTGGGGACAGAGTTAGTACTGTAATAAATCATGCACTACGGTTCTGGCCACATCAAGGCCTCAACATTCAGGAAGTGGGGACGCTGAATGGTACCACATACACCAAAGGCTGAGCTCCACAGGAGGGGCTGATCTCCAGGCCCCGTTGCCCCAGAACGGATGCAAGGCCCCGGGGCCAAGGAGCTGCCAGATGTTGGCCCTTCTGGAGAGGCTTATGAACTTGGGAATAACAGAGCAGATGAGAGTATTGAACAGAGCACAAATGAAAGGGCCAGGGAGTTAAGTCGGAACAAAAAAAAGAGAAGGCGAGTCACAGAGGCAGCCTGTGAAAGCATGCAGGGGTATGGCCTATTTGCTGATGAAAGAAGCACTAATTGATTCAAGTCTTTATTCAAACCCCCAGCAAACTACAGCACAGGGAACTTTTCATCTTCTTAGAGCTGTAGCATGCCTGTCATTGTGGAAATGAAAACAGTCCAACGCAGCAGCGATGCTAAAATCAGAACCAAAAGTTCTGCATGAACTGGACTGATGGCAAACTTGTGTTGAGTGTTAGGGTGTGAAAGAAAAAACACCTCATTTATGAAGCGAGTGCGATCTGAGGCCACATTTGTGTTCAAGATGATGTGATCTGATTAGCCGACCTGAACCACACGGAAGTCAGCGCACATGTTTGAAGGTCAGACATAACAGTTGCCATGGAGATATCACAAAGTAGACCATGTGCAATGTTTTAGTCCATAGTCATTTCCATGAAGGACCCGTCAGTTCATCTGGGTTTGTGTGTGTTGGTTTCTGTGTACTTTTCCTTGTGAGGCTCTCAGTGTGTGTATAGTGTTACAGTATTCATCTGTTAAAGATTTGATTAGCGCTGATTTGTGCTTAGACTGTTCAAACTATGATTGACTTCAAAAATTTGCACAATGCAACTTTGTAAAATCCCTGAACTCTGTGATACATGTATGTAAACTAAGCACACTGTAAATATTCATTATAGCAAGCTATTACTGAGCAGATCTTGAGCTAAGTGGTGAATTTCAACCTTCTCGGAGGTCTAAGTTTCCATAGAAACACACTAGACTTTATATTGATGTAGCGAGTTTATAAAATGCTGGAGAAAAAAAAATTGCATTTGGCAGCCAGTCATTGAGGACAGAAATAGCTATACTGACATGCTTGTTGCTTCCCTTTGCACACCCATAATCCTTAATGCTTGCAGATATTTCCATAAACGTTTGAACATCCAAAACCATAGCCTGCACGATTCATATCACACGTCACCTCTCATTCAGACAGCATTAAGTGTCAGAGCTTTGAACAGAGGCATGGCTCTTAATCTGTTTAAATTTGCTTCCATCTCCACGCTAACACCACTGACTTTTGCTTTTTTATACACCTGCCCAGAGGCGAGTTCTAGTAAAGAGAGGCGTCAAATTGGAAGACCTCCATCGTCCTGGCAGCTGAACACAGTGGAAGTCTTGGATCTGTTTAGGGGATTGGACCAGCTGAGCTCTGCAATGGAAGACAAGTGGCTGGCGCTGTTGAATGGGAGAAAGAGTGTGGAAGGATGGAAGGAGAGGTGGTAAAGTAGAGGAGGAGGGAGGGAGAGGTAATCACATCAGGGGATTAGTGGCTGTTATTAATGTTGGATAAGGCTCTTTGCTGTCACTCTCTCACTTACATGCACACACAGACACACACAAATTTATGCCCCTCTCTCTCTCTCTCTCTCTCTCTCTCTCTCTCTATCTATCTATCTATCTATCTGTCTATCTGTCTATCTATCTATCTATCTCCTTGTCTGTCAGACAGTAATTCAGTTACGCAGCTGCCTCTCCTCTCCTCGTCCAACCTCTGGCCGAAGGCAATGCGTTATGATTTTGGTTTATAATATTCTCGCTACCTACTTCACGAGGGAGAAAAATGATCTGCTCCTATGTGCATATGTTTGTGTGTGTGTGTGTGTGAGTGTCTATGTGTGTGTGAAGGAGTGTTTGTGCGTGCTTGTGCTGGCATGCCACCCCTTGAAAGATGGCCATTCAGTGGTGAACAAACAAGACATTTGTCTAAAGTCTTGCATCACCTCAGGGAAGACTCTGTGGAAATGTGCTTTGCCAGGTTATCTTTTGCTGTTATTTTCAGCCTCTCTGTGATTCACAGGATCCAAACTCCATGGCGTGATTTGTGGGGGAAAAAAAAATTGACACATGTCATTTGTGCCTCATGCCATAATTAGATTTTTCTTCACTCTAGTGCCTACACATGCTAATTAACCAAGTACATCTATAAAAACAACACTTTCTGACATTAGTGGGCATGCGGGGCTGTTAAAGAGGATCATAAGAAAATGGTGTGGATTTATTGGCCTCTGACGCTAAATCCACACAGACATACATGCAAGCAGATAGCCAGACAGTCAAAATGGCTTTCCTGTGAGAAGATATGGGCCTGGGCTAAAGACGCACATTTGCAGACTCTTTCATCAGTGAGAATTTGCCTCAGCCTTGCAGAGAGCCACAAAGACACCAGCATCCCACCGTGAGCTGCAGACACAGCTGCACTGCAGTTTCATCATCTGAATGGAGTTTCACAGCAGTCACAAGGAAACCAAAGTCCCCGAGCTCTATCATATCACCCAAGGACCCCGGAGGCTCAGCAGCATGTCAGAGAAGCTCATAGGCGACACAAATAAGTAAATAGGCAGAATCCACATGCAAAGGAGAAAAACTACAGGGAGGGATGGAGAGAGTTTGAGAGGCAGCCAGCCATTTGGCCAAGCAGATAGAGACAGCAATAACACATATATTCAGGATTATTGGACTTGATTTTTTTAAAATGTTTTTGTCTTTGCTTCTCCTTTGACAGTCCAACTAAAAAGAGAGCAAGTTGAGTGTGAAACATATTCACAGGTGTTCAGTACAGATGTAGGTACTTAAATAAATTAGTACTTTGTTGCACTTGTCTCCAAATAAGTAAACAACTGTAAAAGTACAACTGCCTACTTGCTTTTACATGGCTGTGAATTTTTTTAAGTTGGTCCCTATGAACAGAGGGATCTGAAGGCCCTGTGGGGATACACACATATCCCCAGACACATACACACACCAATCTATCTGTCTGTCAGCTCTGTGCTCATAATCACATCCTATCCCCTCGTGTTCCCATACACACAACCCCCCGCCTCGCTTCACTGTGGAGGGAAAGAAATAAGAGATCCCTCCAAATGCTCTCTAAGATTAAGGCTTTGTGTTTTACATGTGTTATCGTTGCTTCCCTTCGTTATCCCCCTGCTTTTGTCTCAGCCTCCTCCTCTAATTAGAATCTTGTCCCTTTCATTCCTCCGTTCGCCTTTCTTCCACCTGTGAGAGCAAGCAGAAGAAGAGCAAGGAGAGTGAGGAAGAGGAGAAGAAGAAGAAGGAGAAGAAGAAGGAATGAACGGGTGGAGGAAAGATGAAAAGCGCGCCACACGGAGCGAGTGGCGGAGCGTTGTGGAATGTGGTGTCTGAGGGGAGGATGAAGGCGCTTGTCACGTCTCATCGCACAAACGTACACACACGCGCATGCACACATATGCAGGCGCACACAACCTGGCTGTGGTGCAGCGGAGACGCGCAGTCCCGCTGAGCCGAGCTTTGAAAAGAAGAAAGTGCAAAGGGAATGAAAAAGAAGAAAGAAGAACAAGCAAGAAGAAGCCACCGTGTTGGATGTTTCATTTTGACCCATATTTGTCCTGACGCATAAATCAAACAGGCGCTGAGGAGCCCGGCACATCTGTCACGACAGGGCGTTGGAGAAAATATCTAAGCAGATCCACCCGAATGCACACACCACCGGTGGCATGAACCACAATTCGGAACTGCAAATAATGAGAACAATAGAATGTATATATACAATGTTAAGGCACGTAAGTCTCGATGCCAGCTTTTTTTTTCATGAATGTGAACTGCGCTAACAAGCATAAAATCATTTCCTCATGCCCCCCCCCCATTGCTCCCAATTGCTCCCAATTGCTCCCAATCCCCTTTCCTTCCCCTCTTTGCCTCCAGCCAAGATCAGTGCTGTCTGTCCCCTGGCCCACGGTTTGGCCTCCTTGGCTGTTTATGTGCGAGGTGAGGACAGCCTGGCATCGTGCCTCTGTGTGCGGTCAGGCCGTGTTTACATCTGTCTGGCCCTGGAGCCTGGAGACTGGAACCTGGAGCTGTGCGCCGGTGCATTCTGGACATCACCCAGAAGACTTTAGCAGGACCTGAGCACTGAGTCTCAGTCAGGCTGAGACAGTGCAGCACTGCCCGATGAATGGCCCACAGTCTCAAAGAACCACCCATGTCCCTTTGCATAACTGACCCCTTTTTCTGCTTTGTGCCTAAATCATCTTCTGCTTTCTGTAGTTTATTGCCTGCAACTATCGCCCTGCTCCACACTCTCCCCAGACTTCCCAGTATCTTTGAGAAAGTAACACAAGAAGCAGAAAACTACAGACTATTTTGCTCTGATTGAATGTCTTTATATTAATACTTAGGATTTGTGTGTCTGAGATATGTTTAACATGCACTAATCCGCTCGAAGCGGCAAAGAAGGGAGAGATGTGAATAGCACTAGTTGCGGTACATGAACAGAGTGATCTGCCTTTTGTTTTTGATAGCTGATGAATATGCATGTGGCCCCGGGAGTGACTGAGTTTGGGGTGGGGTGGGGGCTCAGAGGAGCATGTTAAACAATAGAATTACATCTCTGACATGCATCCACCGCGAGGCTGGGATTAAGCACAGTGCAGAAGAGGAAAAAAAAAGAAAACAGAAAAGAAAGAAGAAGGGAGAGAAGGAGAAGGATGGAGATGGAGAGTGAAGTGATAAAAAAACAGATCCGCTGCTTATCTATTGAAGAAATGGAGGCCTCGGGGAGAAGAGGGGAGGGAGGAAGGGGGGGGGGGG
>VVHJ01013570.1:7149-20304 GCA_015107715.1 Tylochromis polylepis | reverse complement strand
CCACAGGTGGTGGTAAAGAGAGGGGAGAAACGGGAAGAGGAGGGGATGGCGGGGAGCGGGTCGTCAATCCGATGTATTTAATTTCTTTTTCTGTTAGTGAATCATCAAGGGGATGATCCAACAGTGGATCAAAAGAACAAGCAGGGGAACGGGAAAAAAGCAGATTAATGCGACAGAACAAAGGAGCAGTCTCTCCAAGACGATCACAACTCCTCTTTCTCTATCCTCCACTTCTTCTCTGCCCGTTCTCATCTTTCTATATTTTCTGTGTTTCCTTCCCTCACAACTTTTATAAATGCTGTGAAGACACAAACAAAACCTGAGAGCATCCGCAGAAGTTTATCGCATCATAAGAGAGTGCTTGACACTGGATATTTCTGCTGTGTAGTGCGAGCAGCTTCCCGTGAGGCTGCGAGCAGACCACTTGTTTAGTCTGAGCTGCCCTGGCTGGCCGAAACTTGAACACGTTTATGAAAAGCCTACAGATCCGAGTGGTGGACGTCCAGCGAGCGTGTCCCTTTTTATTTTGAATCGCCGGGTTTGTTCATACAATGTTTGTGTTTAAAGTAATGCCATAATCCAACATTATATACCAGTATAGCCATGGCATAGTACCCCTCGAGTGACACTGGTTTATGGCACTGTCTGAAGTGTTTTCATGCAGTACTGTTCTTGGCTCAGAGCTGCTCCTTCTGTCTTTGTGTCAGTGAGACTACAGCAGTATGGGGCCATATCTCAAAAGTGTCAACGATGTAGTGTGAATATTCAGCTCAGGGGGGATTTGGATCACAACACTTTGTGTGTGTGTGTGTTAGTGTGTAGGAAAGGTGGATGAGGGTTTTGCCAGGTCAGGCTTGGATGGCACTCCAAAAGACAAACGGGCTGCTGAGATGGTGCGACGGTGTCCAGTTAAAACAAATATGAGAGGCCCCAGTGGTGCCATTATTAATCCCATTTTACATTTCACTGCATCCCCTTGTTCCATCCCTCTATAACACTCTTTCTTTTTTCCTTCTCACTTTCTCTCCTTCTCTCTGTCACCTTTTCTGTGATTCGCTCCGAACCGCTGCAACTCCTACTCAATTCACTATAAGTCCTCTTCATACCTGCCTGTCTTCTCCAGATGGCAGGTAGGGAGAGAGTATGAGTATGAGTGTGTGTGTGTGTGTGTGTGTGTGTGTGTGTGTGTGTGTGTGTGTGTGTGTGTGTGTAGGAGCCTGGTCTTATTCCACACTGTACCCAACCCCCTGACTTTCTCTCCCCATGATAAACTAGAATAAACTGAAGTCTGAAAAAGTCAAGCGGTGTCCAGCCAAGCTCACGGATGGTTGACAGTCAATATTGACCCTGGGCTCAGTGTCTCTCTGTGCACCCTCCCCACCCCTCCATGTCACCTTGAGTTGCTCACACACAGATAGGACCAAGTTGCCAGCAGAGGCTTGACACAGCTGCTGACCCTGGTCTGGGTATTTTCTCATCCTCCTGCTGGTTAAGAACAGCCTAAAGGAGGGTATGAATCTCTTCCAAAGTCTGCAAGACAGCACTGAGTGATGTATGGGAGCGAGATATTGTCGCTGATGCTTAAGTTTGAAGGTGCATCGTTAACTGCTCTTTGCCAAACAGCTACAACAAACCCTCACGCCTGTGTACCGTATTAAAACCCGGCTTCACTTCTGAGAGTTTGCGTGTCTGGAAAGAGCCAGAGAGAAAGTAGAAAAGTATTGCATGTGCATGCTCTGATGTATCAATGTGCCGCTCTGTACTTGCCTTTGTGTGTCTGTCATCACAAACACCTAACATTGAAGGAGACAGGCTGCCTCCTGACAGTTATTTGCTAGTTTTGGTCTCTCTGTGCTCCGTCTAACTTTCTGTCTCTCTTCCTTTCCCCAAATTACCCCTGGAGGACTGAGCGAGGGTAAACACAACCACTGAGAAAAGGCTCACGACACACCGCTTGTTACTGTGAGAAGCCTCCCTCTCTGTCTGTTTTCTCTTTTGTTTATCTGCAGTTCGTATGATTCCCTATTTGTCAGCCATCTGGGTTCTATAGAGACTGCATGTATGCTTTTTTTTACGCCGCACACAAAGCCAAGTGAGCAATGCACGGCAGGCGTTACGTCGCTGGATGAACGAGGTCTAAATTCAGGGAAGGTTTTGTTGCAGCTGGGTCAGCTCTCAGTCAATTACAGAGAAAATTATAATGTTCCTCTGAAGGTTGTGAAGGGGAGACTACACGTGTGAGCGTGGGAGTTAGATATTACATAAAATGTAAGTTCCATCAATTATCCAGGTCACCGGCTGAGGTGAGATGCCACCAGCTTGAGCATCAAGGTTTCAGCTGCACTGTGTAGGCCTGAAGCAAACTGACACAAGTGATTTATTCATGAAACCCTATCACCAACTCCTTCACTCCCCTCTGAATATGAGCTACCTCTCTGTGATGAAGAATTTCTGACTTGCCTGATTATAATATATTTGAGACTAGTCAGTCATATGATACCTAGACAGGTGGATTCATAGATCCCAAACACTTCACCAAGTAAAATGTGCCTGTAAATGCTAATGCTAAGCAATGTTGAAAATGAGCAATGGAATGTGTAAAATGAACATAGTCCAGCAATGAGTCATGTTTGATCTAAAAAATACACAGTAGTATGTAAGCTGTGTTAGAATAGCACAGTGCGGTGCATAACTATTCAGTACAAATGAGTGTGGATGAGGAATGCTAGCACAGGTGCTAGGATGCTATCACTTCTAATCTGTGTCTTGAGAAAACACACTGCATGTTTTAGAGTAGCTGATTAGTCTAAATTAAATAGCTGGATACTCAGTTACGAAACTAGTCGCTAAAACAGCCCTACCTTCCTCCACCCGTGGGACTGGATGACACTTGTTGCCACAGCAGACATCTGAACAGTAAATTCAAGAGGCTAAATTGAGTAAGTGCAGTTTTTTCCCCTCTTTAGAAACTTTCTGGAAGCAAATAGTTGGAAATTGGCTGATTGCTATTTATCAAGGAGACTAAACCCAAAGTACAAAAAAACTGTGTACACTTTGTTTACTACTTGCAAAAGCCATGCTTTATAGAAAAAGTGACCCTGATTATTTTAAATCATTACACTGATGTTTAATAGATAGACAGATAGATAGATCTACACCTGGGGTTGCTGTAGCCAAGCATATGTAAGGCATGCATGAACACACACACACCTTAATCACATAAGTTTTTGGTTTTCATCAAAGCCCCTAATTTTCACAGTTCACATCTTATAAACCTGGCCCCCGCTTCAGTTTCTTACAGCACACCTGCACTCAATATGAACTCCCCACCGTATCACACACCACACATGCAGGACCTGCTCGTGTGTTCTTAAGCGGCCCACAGCCTCGCCATCACTCTGTGTCATGTGTCCACTGACAGGCATTACACATGAGCTCCCCTCTCACAGCCCCACACTGCTCGCTTTCATTCAACCTGGAGTTTCATTGCAACAGGATATCCTGAACACTTTACACTTCCTTCAGTTGTGCTGCAGATGTGCTCGACTGGCACAAAGCGAAAGAGAAAGAGAGGCAGGGCCCGCGTCGCTCTCAGTCGGCCAATGAGAGCACGGCCAGCTACCAGTCCACATTCATGTGTTTCTTCTTTTCTCTTCATGTTAACCCACGTCTGTTCACTTCCACTCCGCTGCATTCCCAAGGTGACGGCTGGCTTCTGCTACCATGGCTCATGCCTAAAGGC
Organism: Tylochromis polylepis; assembly: GCA_015107715.1. NCBI lineage: Eukaryota > Metazoa > Chordata > Actinopteri > Cichliformes > Cichlidae > Tylochromis > Tylochromis polylepis. Next base: position 16,562 of record VVHJ01013570.1, on the reverse strand, counting down.
AACAGGGCGAATGGGCCTGCTGTCCTTAGAGGTTTGTGACCAGAGGCCATCTGTCCCCATTGATTCTGCCCAAGCCTCAACTGCATGTTTCTTTGATGAGTTCTGTCTGAATTCGTTAGCATGAGTTACCCTCCATCATGATCAAAGTTATCTCCAAAGCCGGGTACAAGGAGAGGCACTCTTGCTGTTAACCTCTGGTAAAATGCAGATTTTTTTTGTTGCCATATTGTGAAATCTTAGGAATCCCAATGAAATTCCTATTCCACATATTTGATCTGACTTTAAATTCCAAGGCTTCACAGATAGAAACACTGAGACAATTCCAGCCCTTTTTCACTTAACTTAAAATATCATTTGTTTACATCCCCTCCAGAAAGTCCCAATGTGCTGGAATGCACAAGGAAAAGCACTCTGAAGCCTCAGTGTGTTTGTAACCCTATAAATAAAGGTGGCAGTGGGGAGTGCGGTTGACCATAATTACACAGGCCCTGTTAAAGCTGGGGCGCACTCTCTGTCTGTCTGCCTCCTGATCCTGTAACCAGCCATAGCCACTCCCATCTATGCACAAACACACACTCACACAAATGCAGAAACACTTTCAGATGGGATGTGGGTCAAAAGTTTTGTTTTTCTACATCTGTCTGGACCTTTAAAACAATGTTGGCAGTATATTACATAATTGGAATATTTAAACAAACAAAAATTTTCTGGTTTCTTTTTTCCCCCCTCCCTTTACTTTTCCGTGCATGTGCTTTTATTTGTTTTGTCTAATTTCTACATCGCGGATCGATTATTTTGCTTGTAAAACACTGGTTTAAAACTATGTGAAGCTCACTGAATGTTGGCTTTCCAAAACCTTGCCACTGAACAACATTTTCACCCCATTGCAAAAGCTGCGCTGAGTCCCGATTGGAGTGGCAAGACTGTTTTTAGTCCCTTTTCACTATGTGTATTTTCATCTCTGTGCATGTTCACATGCTAAATCTCCATCTGGCCGCTGTGAAATGAAGTTCACAGCATTGGAGTTGAGATGTAAACACACATTCACACAGTGTTCTCTTTCTTGCTAAGCTGCAGAGACAGACATTTACCAAACTGTGCTGTATGTCGCGTATCTGTACCAGCCAAAAGTGGTTTAATGGTGTGTATGTGCGAATGTGCACCTGCGTGTGTGTGTGTGTGTGAAAGTGCACACGGGGAGAAACGTGTACGCAGATCAGCCAAGATTTTCTTTCTTACACTGATTTAAGCAGCCAGAATAACGCTGCAAATTCTATACTCTCTGCCGCATGGTACAATTTGTTCCAAAGCACTTGCCTTGCTGTACAAAGCACAAATAGGCAGCCAACTATAGCTAGCTCAGTCTATTACTGTCAGCAGGCCAACTGCCAACAAGAAACACATCCAACAGTTTTAATACCTTGTTTTCACAAAAGCAGTTTTTCACTCCAGCTTATAAAAGCCAAATGACAATAACAATAGCATGTATAAGAAAACCAGCCTGTGTTGTGTAAAGTCTTCTTGAAGCTGGTGTTGCAGACGGCCAGTGGTCCCGTTCTCCCCACCTTCTCCGTCCTCTTGTGGTTTGGCATGGGAAGTGTGCACTCTGGGTGGGGTAAGACTGGATAACATGGTCAGGGTTACATGTTTTATCGTCATTTATCTGGACTGTTTGAATAAAAGCCTTAGTCTAGTTTACAGTTCTTTGGGAAAAAACGTCCATTATTTGTCACACTTGCCTTTCTTTTGAGATTCTCTCATGCTGAATAACTGAGAAAGGGAGAGAGAGACCAAGGATGGAAAGAGCTGAAAAGTGTCGAGTTAGTGTGATTACTTTCTCCACATTGCTCTATAGTCCATTTATCTCAGAGGTACTCCGGTGCAGAATTGCAATAATGTATTTTAATGCACCTCCACATGAAAAAAAAAAGTTGACCTGCTGTTGCTGCATGTGTCAGGCTTGAGTATTCATCCCCCCACATTTCTGAGCCTCATGCACCACTGTGCCTTGTAGCATTAAACATTCAGGAGAAACAAATGAAAAGAACTCTTAAAAGCTTTAACCAATAGGCTTTTACAAGCCTACCAGGCTGCATTCGAATAAAAACAAAGACTAAAGTGGTCTAGACAGCAGGAAATCCAGCTTTGAAAGAATACAACTAAAGTTAAATGCTTTCCCTTTGGTGGTGGCAAATGCATTGCAGTGTACCATATATATACTCATTTGGCTTATTGCTTGAAGAAATTGAATTGGTGCCACAGAGATGCAATATTCAGATCTTATGGGGGCTGAAGGAGAGTTGCTGGCCGACCATAAAGACAAATGAGCGGAGGACGCAGTGTTTGCAGAGCTTTTGATGAACAGTGATGTATCATCACATGCAGTACCTGTCTCCAGCACTCAGCATCAACTCCAGTTACCCCAAACAAAGGCAATGGCAAATTTCACAAGGGAAATGTGGGGAAACGATGAAACTCCTCACTGGTTTTGGTTCAGAAATGGCATTAGTGTTGGAAAGTAAATCTGCAGTATCCAGAGGTGTCTCTCCATCTGTCTGTGTGCATGCCTGTCTGTCTGTTTTTGCCCAGTGTCCTCTAGGTGTCACTAGAGATGTTCAGGGGCCCAGACCAGACAAGGATGACTTATATAGTGTGTGTTAAGAGTGTGTGTCCAAATGTGCGTCTGTGCGTGCGTGGAAAAAAAAAGAAAAAGAAGAAGCAGCAGCCTCTCCGGTGCACTGACAGCCTCAATCCAGTTGCCGTGGTGATATCCTCTCCCAGGTGCATCAGTCACATCCACACACACGCGCGTGCACACACACACAAAAGGACGCACACCTCTTTTTCTTGGCTCCACTTGCTCACATGCCTCGACACCCACAGCTGGCTGTTTGTGCCCTTCCCTCCAGTAGCTTAGACAACCATCATTAACACCAGTGTCCCTGCGCTTCTAGTGTGAGCTCCGCCGTGTCACTCTTTCTCCCCACGCTGCACACCGTGCACCCTGCCTTTCCGCAGGTGTCCAACCCGTCCCCCCACACCCCACCCACCGCGTACTCGCTAATGAGAGTGAAAATGAGAACAATGGGGAGAGGAGCGCGGGGCCCGCCAGCTCATCTGGGCTCCGTTGATCTTGTTAATTGCGTCCGTGGACGCGCTCCGCTCCCTTTGAAGTGTGTCTGAAGAGCCCGCTTCAGAGACTGGCAATTACCGCACATCATGTAATTGCTGCAAGACAGGCAGCCATATGAGAGAATTCATGTTATGTGTGCGTCAGGGTGCGTGCATGCGTGTGTGTGTGTGTGATGGAGAGAGAGAGAGGAAGAGAGAGGGAGATGATGCCTTCCAAGGTGTTGTAACAGCATAGCTAACGTCCTGTCAAACCGCAACACCTTCAGAACAAAATCTTAACAGCTTTGATGCAACAGACAGCTGCATTTTCCAAAATGACTACTTACTACTTTGTTAAAAATCAATTTGCACGGATCAAAAGAAATTCTTCCCCTTTAGAATTCAATTAATCTATTTATTCTCATAAAGTGTCATCACTGTGGTTTTTAAAAGGAGACTTTCATGGTCTGTTTACATCCTCCACTCCTACTTATAAATGTTTTGAGGTCAGTAGAGCTTTGTGATCCTTGGTAGCAAAAGTCTCGTTGTGTCTCTTCAAAGGCCATGTAAAGTCCCTGTTTTATGGGTTTCATTCCTTGTCTTTGTGGGCAGAAGCGTACTAAGTTTGCAGTTGTTTTCTTTTGTCGTGTCAGTCGTGTTTCCACTGTTTTAGGTTCTGATGTTTCTTCGAGGTTTTGCTTGGCAAGGAAGAAATTCAAGGACTCGCATAATAGTGGTGATTGAGATCTCAGCCCTAAAAGCAGACTATTACAACTATATCAACACTTAACTGTAAGCAGTCTGATTATTGAGATGATACTAGACAGTCCTGTACATACAACACAGAGAACTGGTAGAAGCAGAGTGGATGGATTGTCTTTCCTTCTTTCACAATTAAATCAAGGCCAAATATAATGTTTTCCTATCACTACAGACTTTCTGTTTTCTGCACCCATGTTTATCTAGGATTTATAGACTCTATCTATCTATCTATCTATCTATCTATCTATCTATCTATCTATCTATCTATCTATCTATCTATCTATCTATCTATCTATCTATCTATCTATCTATCTATCTATCTATCTATCTATCTATCTATCTAGCCTCTTTGCAGTAATATATTAAAAAAGTACTTTCCTGTACAAACCATCTGACACACTGCCAACCTGCTCTGAGCTGCAAATCCTCTCACTCGTCCTCCTTTGCCATAAATCTGATAATTTTACAGTAACATGCCGCTGTGCTTTGTGAAAGACACAGATACAGCGAGGCAACCCTGTGCTCCCACTCCTACGTCTGAATACAATTGAAATCGGTACAGATTAAATTTACCACTCTGGGCTAACTACAGGTGTAGGATAAACACTGTGCCACAAACTGATGAGGAAACAGTGCACATTGTCAGACACACATAATGGCATGCCTGTGTTTGTTTGAACTCTAATACAGGAAACAGGTATAGTATGCAGACATTTGTTGTCCTTTGTTGTAACAGTAGGAAAAACAGGGCAGTACTGGGTCAGTGCTCCACCTGTTTATAATCCTACATGATAGAGTGACAGATTTAGAGTCAGCAGTACTGTGAGGCATTTCACTCAGCACCAGAAATTTCAACTTCATGGTAGAGCTGTAATAAAAGTCACCTAAGTCAGGTTGCTTCATTGACTGGGGACAAATTTTTTTAACACATCCAAATCCACTTAACGGCTAAAATATTTCAGTCCAGACCACCTCCAGGCAAGGAGGTTATATTTTTGGTAGCATTTGCATGTTTGTCATTCTGACTATAAACACGATAGCTCGAGCAGTTTTGAGTGAATTCTGATAAAACTTTGTAGGGGTGTAGAGTCTGGTCATGTTAACAATCCATTAAAATTTCACTTACATCCACCAATGTCTTCAAGGTCAACTTCATGATATTTTGATGGAAAACTGATTTTAAAAAAAGTTTTGTAGCCTAGAAACTATGATTCTTAGTGTGGCGTGTATTGTCAACATATAGAAAGTACTTATACCATGGCACATTTCACCTCTGACCTCTCCTTCAAGGTCAATAGACTGATGTGAAGGTCAAACTGATAACAATGCTATATAGAGCTTTTTATGTTTCTTATTGTCATTGCCTGTATTCACAACATATAGGCATACAGGGAATTTTAAATATTTTAAATGTCATGCTACTTGGGACCTCTGGACTCTTCTTCAAGGTTAAATACAATCAAACTTTCATAAAAATGCTTTTTATTTTTAAAACTATGATTAAAATTCTACTGCCTTTGTTTGTGTTGGCAGCATTTAATAAATTATGTTAGTATAAGGGGATTCTAAGTATCCCATTATAATTTTATCCAAATATCATAGCTCTGACCTCACTTTTACATTTCACATCTGCCTTTCTCTCAACTTGCCATTTCAAGTTGTTATATCTTTAAATAAAATACTGTCAAGAGAAAGAGAATGCAGAGTCAGTTAGAAATATACTGTAGTATAATATTATATACTAAGTTCAAGTTATTTATGTCCAATTATTTACAAATCAATACATATCATCCATTACCTAATCTAGCATAATGTTTTATATAAAATATAATACTATTCCCTTAAAAGTATGTATTACATTATTATATTCTCCAAGTGGCAACAAGAAGAAACCTCCAGCAAAACCAGGATCAGGGAGTGGCAGCCTTTTTTCCCCTCACTATGTATTTATACACCACTCTACATTTAATCATGAATTGTTATTAATCTCTAGCTCTCTTTCAAGGCGTGTCTTTGTATTGTCCTCCTCCCCTCACCCCCAACTTTTGCAGCAGATGGCTACCCCTCACTAAGCCTGGTTCTGCCAGAGGTTTCTTCCTGTTGAAAGGGAGATTTTTTTCCCCACTGTCCCACTGTTTGAACTGAACTGAATTTAGAGGGAAATATGAAGTTAGTTAGTTGATTATAATCTGGGTGAACTGAACTTTGAACTTTGAATTAGCTCTAATGAAATGTCTGCACATTATATATATATATATATATATAATAAACAAGAAGCACTCAGAGAAACCTTCGCCAAGGCAGCCCACTGTCTCTGTAATTAGACCATAGTAGGCAGCAGAATTTTAATCATAGTTATAAAGATAAAATATATTTATATTGAAAGTTATATTGAAAGTTTGACTTAATTTGATCTTGAAAACAAGGTCAGAGGTCCAAAGTAACATGATATTTAGAATCCCCATATATCAGTCCCTATATTCCGATGTGTTTTCAGTATAAACAATGGCAGTAAGAAACATAAATAGCTCTATACAGCATTATTATCAATTTGCCCTTCACATCAGTCTATTGACCTTGAAGGAGATAATTATTTTTTAAATCTTTATAAGGCACTTTCTATATGTTGACAACACAGATTGCGCTTGTAAGAATTGCAGTTTCTAATTTATTATACAATATCCAATCTGAAACAGCGATACCTTTGTATTCGTCACACATATGAATAATATCTGGAAGAATGTAGTTTTTGTTTGTGAATGCATGTGTGTGTGCATATGTTTATTTTTATGCTGGTCTGTCCACTTGTAAAATATTTCTGTTTGTTACAACACAATTAAAATATGTTAAATGTCCCAGGAGGCCCTTGGGTCTAATAGAACTCCCTGTCCTTTCCAGTTTTAACTGATTTGCCTCCCACCTGTGAAGAAATGTTTTTAAGACATGCCTCATCCTATGTGAAAGGTAAGGCTTCATCAAATTACAATCATGTCTGGCATGTTTCATTCGTTAGAAGAAGTATGACAGATTGGCAACCTGTCCAGGGTGGATCCCGCCTCTTGCCCTTTAACAGCCGAGATAGCCAACAGTCTCAAAAAGTCATATTAAAAATGAAAAACAACCACCTAGAAGCTAATTAGCCATGTTGTGCTAACTTGCAGAACTCGTGATCAGGGATAAGGTTTATCCAGTATTACCAAGACACTGTTACCAGTTTTGGTAGCATGCAGTTATGTGCATTTGTTTCTTTTGATCTCATTCTAAGAGTCTACAGCTGCAGCCAAAAGTACATACAGTAGAAGTCCAGATACTAATGTTAAAAAATACTCCAGCACTAATTAAAGCACTTACTTGAGTAACTTCTTTACTCAAGTAAAAGTAAAAAAGTACAGGCTCTGAAATGTACTCAAAGTAAGAAAGTAAAAAGGAGCTCTTTGGAGGACATTTCTACTAACTATTTTTCTGCAAAGCTAACTGAACCTTGTTCTATATTAATGTAATAATAAAATAATAAATGAGAATACAAACTTTACTTCACTTTAAACTGTGGTGCTAATAAATGCACTCAGCTTGAACCACTTAAGTAGAAAATGAGCAAAAGAAGGAAAATTAAAAAGAAGTGACTTTGCTTCTGAACAGAAAATGAGTACAGTTGCAGTGGCTCAGCATGGGGAGAAGAATCACAATTTCTATTGTGGGCTCCAGTAGATTTTCTTAATGTGCATGCTGCTGCTCTGAGGTTTACTGCTCTTTGTGGATTTACACAACTCAATTCAACAAGATGCAAGCAGATGTTTCATGAGTTGTCCTGTTCTATCCTCTACACTGTCAGTACACTGTTTATGCTTTCTTTATACTAAACAGCATGAAGATGGAATTCAGCAAATGAATCTAAGTGTCAAATTCATCTCTGCTACACTTAATATAACCTAACTCTGACCATGAGCACCACAACCACTGTGCACCAGTAACACAGAATGCTTCATTTTAAATAAAACTTTAAATTTCCAGTTTATCAAATACCACTGAGCAGTCCTTACCTTTAAATCTAACCTCTCTTCTTCCTTTTCTTGTTCTTCCTGTCCTGTCTATCTTATCTTTCTCCATCACTGAGTGAAGTTAGCTCTCTATCATTTGTCTCCCTGTGAAATACAGCAGCTGGACCTTTAGCTAGCAACACACTGTGAGACAAACTGCACACAAACAGTTTGTGTGTTTGCTGACATTTTTTGAGCTGATAGGAACTTTGCAATTGCAATTACCTGCTGCTTAAAAAGTTACTTCCTTTCTGCTCCTCTCTCCCTCACTCCTTTTCTGTAGTGCTAGCCAAATGCTGAAACACCACAACCACATCTTATGGACTCTATAATCGTTCTGGTCTACTTTAACCCCTGACCATGGCACACAGGTTTACCTCTTTCATCTCTTTTTAAGCAGCATACATTGATGATTAATAGACAAATAGGATTGCCTTTCATGTTTTACTGTTTAGCCTCAAATCAGTTTGTGTCATAGTCCGTGGGAGTGTCTAGGGATTTTCCTGCCTGAGTGGGTGTGGTTCCTTTTTCACATTCACCTCCCCTGACACTCCGCTAATTCTCGGTTACCCATAGCTTACCCATGGTTACACAATCTGCATATCAATTGGTCAGGAAACAAGATAGCCAGTTAGAGTTTGTTTTGTCTCACCAATTGTCTCAAGTCAGCCGTTCCTTCTGGGCCCCACAACTGGCCTCCACTAATTACCCAAACACCTGACCTCTCTACATTTCCGTATCATGCCATATCATGACCTCCAGAAGGTGTTCAGTAAAGACAAGGCTCTGTCCATTACACCTCATCGCCCATATGACTGTGCCATAGCCTATAACCTCTTCCATCCCAAAAGGGAATCCATGGAAAATACATTAGGGAATCTCTAGCTGCAGGCATAATCTGTCCATCCTCCTCCCCAGCAGGGGTAGGTTTCTTTTTTGTCACCAAAAAGGACAAAATACTCCAGCCACGTGTTGATTACAGAGGACTTAATGATAACACAATTAAAAACAAATACTTCTCAGGTTTGCTCCAACCATTAGCCACACCACACCGGCCCTGGTCCCACATAGCACTAGACTTCGTTACCGGCCTTCCCGCTTCCTCGTAATTCTCTCAATAATAGACAGATTCTTTAAGCTCACTTTGTTGCTTTAGAGAAATTACCCACTGCCACAGAGACTGCTCAGATTCTCATCGATCATGTTTTCAGGCTCCATGGTATCCTCTTGGAGGTTGTTTTTGACCGAGGCCCTCAATTTACCTCTCAAGTGTGGAAGACATCCTGTACCACCCTGGGTGCAAACGTAAACCTTAGTTCTGGGTTCCATCAACAATCGGACAGACAGATGGAAAGATTAAATCAGGAGCTAGATTCAGCCACAGGTCTCTCCCCCTTTGAGGTCTCCCTTGGTTATCAGGCACCTTTGTTCCCCGAGAATGAGTCTGAACTTGCAGTCCCATGAGTGCAGCATCACCTACGGCGCTGTCGACACTTCTGTATT
>VVHJ01013566.1:27021-45047 GCA_015107715.1 Tylochromis polylepis | reverse complement strand
TTTCTCCATCTCTGAATAAAATGAGTTTAAGAAAACAGCAGGAAAGCCAACACAATAGAGTCAAAGAAAAACGCAGAGTTGCCCTGCAAGAATGCTGAATTAGCCACAGCATTTGCTGCAATATGACATAATTGGGCAAGGTGTTGCATTAGCCTGACATACATGCAAGTGCACATTCATTAGGGGATTACTTTAGAAGGTGACCGCTGTATTCCGCTATTCACCTAATGACTGTCCTGATGAAGGGCTGTTGAAGAGTGATGTGAAGTGAGTATCACGAATCATTATGAATAATTTTGTTACTCCAACTAAACTTTCTGGACATAAAGCAACACTCACTGCCACCAACACTGCAGGGGACTGTTTTTAGTCTGAATATCTGCTAAATAAGTTGCTTTCTATCACTGATTATTGGACTGTTTCTAAAATTGAGACAGATTCATGCTGTGAAAGCTTTGCTCTATCTGCCTACTCATCTTCTCCTCACTGTGCCATCAATCTGTTACACCATGCGCACACACACCAAAGAGAAGAGAAAAACCCCATTTTGTATCAGGACAAATAAAGTGCTTTAAAATGACACCAGAGTATTGAAGGACAATAATTACAAACAACTGAGCACCATGGTTTTTATAACAAAAAAGAAGAAAGAAACGTGAGAGACAGCCATGAGGAAATACACTATAATGTGACCATTTGTGCCTCATTACACTCTGGACGAAGGCTTTATCACACTGAAGTGGACAAGCCCCTTCCCCCATCTCAACTGTTTCAGGATATAAAGCGCATCCGAGGATTAAAGGAGCTAATTGATATTTGTTTTCTGTCCATCTGGAGCCGTGTCAAAAAGCAGCTAATACTTTCATTACCATGTAAACCACGCTGTTTCTTTCTTCTTTTTTTTTTTCCCTGTAACAGCAGCAAAGTCTGAGGTTCATTAACAGAGCCCTTGTGCCCAGGTCCACAAATAATGAACTTAAGATCTACTCTGGGGTGCATGCACACACACACACACACACACAGGGGTTTTGTTTTTGGCCCATAAGGACAACACGTCCACGTGATGTGATATTATCAAAAGATGTAGGTCCTCACAACAAGAGGGACACACATACAGGCACACTAACACGTGCACACACGCATATATACACAAGTAACACTGCAAAGGCGCACAGGCACAAACACTTATTTTAGAAAGCTGTTTCCAAATTCACTGTTGAATAATAAATACCGGCACGCATATACAAAAGCATTGTTACACCCACACTTATTTTAAATGCCTTCTACGAATTCATTGTTGAATAATACATCAAAAGCATGGTTTAAGGACACAGAGTACAAAGCAAGGTCACAACCTCACTGCTGGGTTATCTGTTACTGCATCATTAAGAGCTACATAAATTAGAGACAGTATACCCTTATTGCTCTGTACTGTACAATCAAACAAAAGTAAGCAGCAGAATACAGGATAAAGGAAGAAAACATGAGCCTCTTTAATCCTGAACACATAGTCCATTGGAAGTCACCAACTGGTTCATGCGCAGTTGATTTCTGCAGATTCTGTGCAAAAGCATTCATCGTCTTTGTGTTTATTTTATTTTATTTATATGCTAATGTTGGATCAATAAGACTCAGTTTTAATGTATTCCACATAATAATATTATTGTATTCATTATATTCATGCATCATTTCTAAAGGTACAAGAGCTCTTTTTTTTCCTTTTCATGCTCACAGTTGAGAAAATCTAAACATTGACACAACTAATGGTAAAATGAGCTCAGCCCTTATGCATATTTCTAGACATTTTTAAGAAATAAATAGCTCCACAAGCATTCAGCGTGCTTGTGAGTATATAGCTAACAGCACCTTCTAACAATATACTTAATTTGTTGTGTAAATTGTTATTTCCCAACTTTATTTTAACTTCATATTTTCGTTATTAGAGTGCAAGATCAGTAAACATTTAAGTTGCATTGATTCTATATCATTTTTCTGGCTGTATCAGGATGTTATTTTTTTTTTGTTGCCATTTTTAATCTTACATACAGTAAAAAGGCTTTGTCTTGCTGATTCTCCAGCCAAGAGAAACAGCCATTAATCAGAAGAGTACCACACCCGTGGTATTTGAACCCATGAATAAACAGAGATTTGAACAACAACTAGTCGGAAAGCAAGGCTATTATATTTTTCATCACAGAGAGTAAAGCTGCACAGAAATACTGAATGTTAGCAGCTGACTTAATTACTTTAATACATGTGGTAAACAAAGGGAGTCGTCTGCTAAATTACGTGTTTAAATAAATCATTTTTCTACCTCTAAAACAGAAGGTAGAGCTTGACAAGATGGTGCTTCTCTGCAATCACTAATACAGGCAGCTTTACCAACACTCCAGCTATTTTTTATGCATGTGTCTTCCACTTCATGGTTTATCAGATTATATGATAATCTTTCAAGATTTAGAATAAGAAGAAGACATTTTTTCTCTTTATTGATCATGATCAACAGACTGTCACTCATTTGGTAGGGCACCAAATGGAGACAGGCTATGTTTGGACAGAATCTGATGGGATTCACAGGCCCGCGCTTGGTCGCTTTTGTGTGCTTGAATACATCGACACATCTCTGTTAATAGATTTACTTAGCCACAGTTAATGTAAGCCGACATTGACCTTAACCATGAAACAAAGCTCTGGGCTGTGAACTGGAACAGACAAAGGGAGAGAGATGGCAGTGGATAATGGAAAGAGAAAGAAAAACAGCAAAATAAAGGGATGGAGACATGTATTGGTAAGGAAAGAAGAAGGAAAGAATAATCCAGAGAAGGAAAAAAAGCAAAGCAAATCAAGAGGAGAAAACAGTGTGGAGGACAGATGGAGTAATTACACATATGTTCATACAATCCAATCAAAAATAATTTGAGGCAATCTAATTACAAACAACTGGTTTGTTGCCAACCCTACAAAGCTCATGATGTTAACTATAATAGCTGTATCATAAAAGAAGGTGTGTCAGGTGGCAAAAAATTTGTTGTTGTTCCAAAACATGAATCCAAGGTTAAATTTATCCATCTTTTCCATTTCCTGATCTAACAACAAGGAGTGTAGTCTTTCTGTGTGTGTGTGTGTGTGTGTGTGTGTGTGTGTGTGTGTGTGTAGTTGAACTGTTGTGTATTTTCCAAGCCACATCCACTTTTGACTGGTCCAATCCACTCATAGGGATTTGATTTAAATAGAGTTGCAAGTTGGGATAAGCCATTTCAGGCACCCCTGGTTCCAAAAGTGAAAATCCCATCCACTTTTCCCATAGAAAATGTTTCATGACTCACTGCTTGCACACTCATACACCTTGGATAAGCATTAAGCACAGCAATCATCAGACCAAATTATTAACAACTGTGTTCCAAAATATCTAGTTATTTGATGGAGGGTCCAAGGTAAAAGCTTGTGTGCGTAACATTTTCAGGGAATGACTCACAGCCCTTTTTGCAAAGAAAGCATACAGTGGATTGCAAATCTTTCAAACACATCAAATGTTAAACGTCATAAATTCTTTCTTTTTTAAAAAAAAAACAAACTATTCTTATTTCTAATTTGATGCCAGCAGTGTGTTTAAAAAAAAAAGTTTTGACAAGGGCAATGCAAAATTGCAAAAGTTGTGCGGTGCTAAAGAAAACTGCTTGATGGAACAACAAATTAGGTTAACTGGCAATCAGCTTGTAACATGACTGGGTATAAAAAGAGCATCCCAAAGTGGCCGAGTCTTCCAGAAGTAGGGATGGCGAGGGGTTCACAGGCTGGTGAAAGAGCATTGGCAAATAGTTCAACAATTAAATAGTAATGTTTTTCAGTGTAAGGTTTGGGGGATTTCATCATCCATACTGAATCATATCATACATGATAGCAGAGCATCCAGACAAATCTGTATGCAAAGGATGAGGCAGAAAACCAGTATGTAGTTTTGGCTGTGATCTTTATCCCCTCCTGCAGGCTTTGTGTTTTAAACAGGCACAACTCTATGCTGGAAATCACTGCATGGGCTTGGGAACACTCCTGAAAAAGCCTTATTAGCAAACTTCCACAAATGCAAATTAAAACCCTACCATGGAAAGTAATGAAAATGAGAAAATATAAAGCGAGATCCAAAGGCACTTCCTATTTAAAAGGAGACACAGTGGAAACCGTCTTGTGGTCTGACAAAACAAAATTTGGAATTCCTTTTGGAAATCAAGGACACTGCTTCTTCTAGTCCAAAGAAGAGTGAGCACGTCTGGCTGTTTATCAGCACACAGTGCACAGGACAGCACCCAGGATGGCATGGAGGGTGCATCAGTACACATAGTGTGGGTGACTTGCACATATGTGAAGCCTAACTAATTGCTGACTTATATTTACTGGTTTTTGAGCAACATGCACCACTCTGCTGAGTTAAATCCAGTCTGAAAGCTTAAAGTTCTGTGAACCACTAACGCTGAGAGCTGGCCGAGTTGTATGTAGACTAAAGTTAATAGTCTTCATCAAACTAAAAGCACAATCTACAACTTAAACAAGAGCATTTTTAAAATCTGGGTCAGATATTTTTCTTTTATTCTTTTTCCTGTTAGTGCCAAAGCAGTGTTTGGGCTGCAGCACTGAAGATTTGGACAAACTTGACTGATTAAGGCCGTTCTGGTCTTCTAAGACCAAGGTTTGTTTGCAATTCCCTAAATACAATGTCTGTAGGCACCTCTCTATTCTCTTAATCAAAGATGGGTGTCAAGGTACCTAAGATTGGGATGTTAAAAGGGCCTTTTGTGTCGTTGTGAACAGCTGAAAGTGAACTGTTTGACTTTTTTGATCTATTGTATCTATGTCATTTGTTGTCACTTACTACTTGGACCAGTTTTGCATATGTCGGTATGTCCTTTAATACACCATCTTCTTTACCTATATCTTCTGTTAGTTTACAGGGAACCCTGTAAATGCTGATGTCAGCAGAATCTGTTGGAGATGCATAGGACAAATCTTTCACTCAAGATTTAATTTAAAAGCCAGAGGCATAGCAATACTTATTCACTGGAAGATTTCCTTTGAAACAAAGGAAGTTATTGCGGATGTGGGTGGTCTGTATTATCCTCTGGCCAGCTCCTTAATAAACCGGTGACTCTACTAGTATCTATACCCCCCACTGGGATGATGAAGCCTTCATTTTCTCCAGATTTTTCAGTTTTGCAAACATCTATCCAGACCCATTCAACCATTGGAAATAGCCTCTGCCTTCAGAATCTTTATTTCAAAAATTGGCTTATGTGACCCCTGGTGGTTTAAATATCAAGAGAGTAGAGCTTACTCCTTTTTCTCTCCTGTGCACCAAATATTCTCCTATATTGAATATTTCTTTATTAGTATTACACTAATTCCCCTCAGGTCAAAGTATTATAGCATGGTAATATCAGATCATGCTCTCCTACATATTCTGTCTCCACATCAGACAAGATTTTCACATTCACATGCATTTAATTTTTAACGTACTGATTTCCAGTGACCTCTGAAGTGGTGGCAGAAAAGGCATTTGATCAAGTTGAGTGAGGTTTTGTTTTTCAGACTTTAGAGGAATTGTTGCCTCACAGCAAGAAGGTCCTGAGTTCGACTCCACCACCTGTGTGAAGTTTGCATGTTCTCCCCGTGTTTGTGTGGGTTCTCTCTGGGTACTCTGGCTTCTTCCCACAGTCCAAAGACATGCAGTTAGTGGGGTTAGGTTAATTGGTATTTCTAAATTGCCCATAGGTGTGAATGTGAGTGCAAATGATTGTCTGTCACTGTGCGTTAGCCCTGCGACAGACTGGCGACCTGTCCAGGGTGTACCCTGCTTCTCGCCCTGACAAGAATAAATACTATATAATCAAAGTATTTTACTCTTCAAAGAGGAACAAAATAAGATGCCCTCTCTCCCCCTTGCTTTTTGACTTTGCCATTGAACCATTAGCAAGTGGTTTATGCCAGTGTCAAACTTTTTCACAAGGATGCAGCTTACAAAACTGCCTTATATGCTGATGATTGCCATATGATTGTCAGCAATCCCATGTCCTCAGTATCAACAATCTTTAATATAATATATGAGCTCTCTTTGAGTAGTTATAAATTGAATATGAAGAAAGATGAATTATTTATTGATGTATTTATAAATTTTTTACCTGTCATGGCATGAGAATGCCGAAAGGTGAACAGACTCTGAAGCATGACCCAATAGAGACAGTTTTCTCAGTTCACAAGTCTTTATTGCGCACAAGAAATTACTTGCACCAGCAGATCTCAACAAAGAGCTATTTCTGGGGCTGATGCAGAGTACTGGGCAGGAGTTCATTAGGAGACAGGATAGAGTGATTAGTCCAGGTGAAACTGTTGGGAAGTGTTCAGAGAAATGCTCCTAAGACGAGAGAGCTGAGTGTGAGAACTGGCTTATTTGTATTCATTGAAGGAATGTCTCTGGTGATGAGCATTGGTTTGCTTGCAGTGGGTGCTGGAGGTCATTGGAGGTAAGGCAGACAGGTAATCAATGCAGAGAGTGTACCAACGAAGGTATCCAGGAGGAATGAACCAGCTTGGTTTTGGCAGGTAAGTTGGTCCATCAACAGGGCCCACTCCACAGCCACACAGAGGAAACTGGAATGCAGGAGAAAAAAAGACATTAATCTAAGAAACCCGAGGAAAAGCAGGAAAACCATGGAGGAGTCTGATTACTGGTCTAGGTATGCAGACAGTCTGGTGGAGACTGGGTGCAGGAACTGGAACTTAAATACAGGGAACAGGTATTTAAGATCCAGCAACACGTGTGGAGGCCAAAGAGCGTGAAATGGCAGCTTGACCCTGAGGTGAAACAGTGCCTGCCCAACCGAAGCGAGTCCTCAGACAGAGAGCAAAACATAAAACACAAGCAATCTAGTGCAGACCATGCTAGTACTATGCTTTCTCTTTGAAGATATCAAATATCTCAAATATAACCCAACACCCGTGATCAATAGATGCAAAGAAGATACAGAACAATAGTGCACAATGGCAAGCTGCATTAATTTGATCAAAATGAAGGTAGTAAAGTGGAATCACATTTCTGTTCTCTTCATTTGTTAGTTTCTGCTCCTTTATGAGGCTCAGCAGAGGGCTCAGTCCATTTCACACACTTTGGTTGCAGTTCAGGAAGCATTTTGGATTGCAAAGCCCTTCTCTAATAGGACCTATCATTTTCATACCTGTTAGAATGGACATGGCTTTCCGTGCCTGGCATGATTAATAGGATACATCTGATTTAGGTTTTTTCTTTTGACAGCATATTGACATCCCTTGAACAGCTTGCAATGAAATTTAAACTACCACGCACCAACTTTTTAAATACATTCAAACTGAGAAATTTTGTCAAGAAACAATACGGCTCTTTTCCTAACATATCCCAGGCTACCCAAGTAGTCTGGGATGTGTGAATTAACTTAAGAATAAAGTTATTATTCCCCACATTTATGGATTAATTAGTGAATCCAGTGCATGTCTCAGTCATTAGAAATGCTTAAAACTCATTGGTAACAGGACTTCCTTTCAAATGTATCTTGAAATGTTGCTCTCAAGCAAGTAAATGCTTCATTTAAGACTGTCCCTCTATTACACTAAAACTAAATTACGCTAGATTTAGTCTAATTTGGACCCTTTATGTGACAAATATTAATTTTGTCATGGTAATTCATGTGAGCTAGATCCTCTGATTGTCATATTTAGTTGAAACCTGAGACTGCTACCTGGTCAAAAAATGTCTGTAATGCTGTTTCTTTTGCTTGCCTTCTAGCCCGTCATCTTAGTCTTTTAAACCGTAAAGGTCCCAAGTTGCTCTCCTATGCCAGATGTCTGAAGGATGTCATGTTCCATTAGAAAAGGTTAGAAAATATTAAACGTGTTCTAAAAGGAAAGAAAAATGAGCTCTATAAGATATGAACCTCTTTTACATCATGCTGTGCTTTTATCACTGGGGTAGCAAATTAAAATGATCCATAATAAAGTCTTCATATCCAGCTCTGTGATAACTACATATGAGCAGCTGTGAACAAGTGTTATTTTTCGGTTGGTTTTTTTTTTTTTGCTTGTTTGTGTGCTGCTGCTTTAGTTGGCTATTACTTTTTTATGCATTCCTACTTGACTTATCTTTGTATTTCAAGCGACCGTATCTATTAAGGTAAATATGTTGCAAAATGTTAGGGCATATAGGGCACTTCTAATTTTTTTTTCAAACAATTGAAAGAAGCGATGATAAGGGCTGAGAGGGGGGAAGGGATTCTACATTATATTGTTCTTAATGTGTGGCTATCGTATGATTAGCACTGTGTTATATTACAGTGGGTCTATATTGTAGAGGTTTTACATTCACCTAACAAGTAAATGATACCAGGAGGAGATACAAATCAACCACACGGAGCTTTCTGCTGGGGCGATCCACTGTGAATAAGGGAGCAGAGGAAAGGAACTCACTGTATATTATTACAAAGTTTAATAAAGAGAAATTCCTAAAAATATTCTGGGTCAGATACAACTTTTTTATATATTACATTACGTAGTTAAAAAAGAAAAGACCCAAGACATCGAGTGAACTCAATTCAGTACATGTGAATTATCTTCAACTCTTGACTTGTTGCTGACTTTACAGGTTTGGAAAAAAGTTTAGAAAAAAGTTCTGTCAACTTGAATTCTCTTGTTTCGTCTAACTAGAATGTTCCTGTGAGGCTAACAAAATAAATAAAAAATAAAAAATAATTCTAGCTTCAAAAAAATGCTTCTTGTTAAGTGAATAATAAAACCGGAGGATTTGAACTGAGGACCTTTCACATGGGAAGAAAAGGCTTATACCCCCTAGACACTGAATGCACCTAACACACTTAGCATTTAGGGAATACTGACTAAACATACACATGTGACAGGCTAAAGTATTGTTGAATAAAGTCTTAAATATCCTACTCAACTCATATTGAGTTTCAACTGCTTCAGGAAACTAATTAAAATAAATTAATCACATATTCTGCATTTAAGTTCCCTTAATCATTGAAGTAAAGATTCAACAAGCTTTTCAAGTAACAGTTGTAAGAATTCTGAAACTGAAACGCCTGCAGTATTGTTCCATCTTCACATACCGTGACACCTGTGCAGAGCTGTTGATGAGGAGTTAGAGCATGCTAATCTGGTGAAAGTTGTCATTTTTGCAGCTCGTTCACACTATAAGTCAACTGGAAATACATCACAATAAAGGCATCATTCCCTCTGAAGAAATATCAAAGTATTAGCAAAAACTGCGACCCAACAACTGAGATATCGACTCTGGTTTTTGAGAATAACTATGCCCTAATATCCAGTGTTTGAACCATTCAACTACATTTTCAGTGATCAAGTGAGACGTCAGTGTTGTACATGTACAAATTATTAATGCCACAAATTTGTTTTTCAAAGTCAAAGAGAGCATGAAAGCACTGAACGCTAAAGTGTGTTTGTGTGTATATCATACACTTAGTTTCACACTAATTACAGTGAACAAGACAGTTAGAACTTGTACATCAATTCAGATTTTATTAACAATCAGTGCAATGGAAAACAGATGCACATACACTCATAAGGAGGTACGCTGTTATCGGGCACTTCTCAAGGGAAACTTGAGCTTTTGGTTTTGCCAGTGACAAATCTTCATTTTTGACTCAAATAAAGCTCAAAACTTTACTTTTTTTTAGGTCAGCAATTGCTAGTTGTCGTTTTTACATTGTGCAGACATACCTGCAAGAACACCAGATGACATTTTTTCACTGACCATCCCAACCCTGACTGCTGCCTCATAAAACATTTTTAGGGATTATGGGCCGGTCCTTATCACCAAATATCAGTATTCAGCCTCACTAATGCTGAATGGGAGCAGATCCCTGCAGCCAGGTGGCCAAAATATTGTGGAAAATGTTCGGCGTGGGCTGCTGTGCAGCATACCACACTTTTGAATAAAATGAAAAATCAATTGCACATAGGGGCAATGTGTGGGTGTCTACACACTTTTGAACAAATAGTAAGTACAAAGACAGGAAGGTAGGAAGAGAAAGAAAGTGTTGAAGACAGAACGTTATGAATAGGAGGGAAATATCAGTGAGGAGGGAGGAGGAAGTCTGTATGGAAAAGAGAAAGAGCAGATAAGAAGCGAAGGTCAACGATGGATGAAAACACACAGGCGATGCAGATGTATACAAGTATAGACAAAGAGAAAGGAGAAAGAGGGACTATAGGCAGTGTGTGGCCCTGAGTGTGTCACTGCAGACTGTAGTCCTGGGCAACTGTCCAGCAGTGGGGAGGAGAACCAATCCAATCAGCTGTAATGGAGTCAAAGGTCAGTGTTCACTCCTGCAAAATTGCTGTGGCCAACTGCCTGAGCAAGACACATACACACAAACAGATCACTCAGTCTCCCAGCAGCTGTAGTATATCCTGGTAACAAGAAGGGAACATGTGGGCATGTGTGTGCCTTTTGTCCTTGTGTGTTTCCATCAAATATAAAGAAAAAGAAGAGGAGGAATTTTTTTTTTATACCTTTGGCCTGCCCAGTAGAAGCAGGCATCGATCAGATTGGTAGTTAAGAAAAAAAAGGATATTAAACTTTCTGCTGCTGTAATAAGTATGAACTATTCCAGTGCACAGGAAAAAGCACTCAGACATATGTGTATATGCAGAAAAAAACGAAAAATACAGTGCTCTTTAAACAAACTTTAACTGGGAACAGAAAATTGCTGAAGTTTACAAAATGCTTTCCCATTCTTGCTTGATATAGTGTTCGAACTGCGCAACAGTTAGAGGCCTTTGTTTCATTTTTGCTTCTGAGTGACAGAAATGTTGTTAATGGGCAAGTTTTCTGGACAGCAGGCAGTCCAGTTTAGCACCTGGATTAATTTAGAGACATCGATCAACACTCAGCATCACTAATAGGTCTAAATAATTTAAAATGTTACCACATATAGCTACTCTGCAGTAAGCCATTTCTGATTATTTGGTACTTTAACTTTGTATTTATGAAATGACCAAACAAAAATAATGAAATGTGTTTATTTTTAGCAACAACATGGA
The DNA here is from genome assembly GCA_015107715.1 of Tylochromis polylepis. Classification (NCBI taxonomy): domain Eukaryota; kingdom Metazoa; phylum Chordata; class Actinopteri; order Cichliformes; family Cichlidae; genus Tylochromis; species Tylochromis polylepis. The sequence goes on along the minus strand of VVHJ01013566.1, from coordinate 33,950 downwards.
ACAATTCCAAGGTTTTTCCTAACTCAACATAGATCTATATCCGTATATACTGTAGCTCTGACTCTTCATCTGTTTTGTGTCAAAGCCACTGGAGAGCCACAAGTTTGCGGCTGCTGGCTATGAGAAAGCGCTTGACGACAGTGAGAAGGAAGAACTACCTTTTTAACAGGAACTACCTCCAGTGGAGCCAGACTCAGGGAGGGTCAGCAATCTGCTACAGCCAGTTGGCAGGTGTGGGGGTAACAGAAGATTAGAAAGGGGAGCAGAGAGTGTAGCTGGCTCCACCACAAAAGTTCCTTAGAATGGTTCAAAAAGAACTAAAGGCAACAACAAATTCCCAACACGTTTGGGGTGCCCAAAACAACTCTGATCTATGGAGGCCCCATCACACCAGACCCAAAGGGTCTGCTGCCAGCATCCCTGTATCCAGACATCCCAGGACACTCCGAGAAGTTACTTGTCCATGGCCACACCAATCAAAGCTGTGCTGGTGGCGCTAATGGCAGAAATATTAGTCAGTTTTAATGTTGTGGTTGGTGAGAATGACAAAGTTGTTTTTAGTGAGATGTTTCTACTTTAAAAAGAGAGAGAGAGAGTGAGAGAGAGACAGATTACATTAAAACTTAATATTTAAGCTGTTACATTTTGGTCTACATTTGAACTAATTGACCATTGTACTGCATTTTTTTTCAGTAATTAGAAAAAATTGGACAGCTTTACAACACCCTCTGATCCGCAGGGCAGAGGACAACAAGAAAAAGCTTTTAGAATAATACATGCGATATAATCATTATGCTTCCCCTTAAGCCAAACTGCATTGCAAAAATAACCCTTGTCGATAGTCCCTGGCCAGACCACAGTATCTGTTCTCATTCTGAGTAATGATCACTGAGCTGCAGTGCACTAGAAAAATCATACTGTTCAAACACTGAGCCCAAAGGCGTGAGGCAGCGGGGTGGTTGCGCTCGGCTGCTCTCATCCACTTTGCCTCTCAGGGTCCAAGAGTCTGAATTTGTCAAGTAATTAGATACTGCACACTGGCATGATGTGCGTCTTCTCTGATTATTATCTGGACACCCTTTGACAGCCTGATTAATGCCTGGCTGCACTGCTGCCTTTGTTTCACATGCTTTATCTGTGACTTTGTTGACTTGCCCACTCCTGATTGCATCTTCGGGTAATCTCAGAGTGCATTCCGTGCATGAAATATGGTTGCTTTATTGTTTTTAATTAAAAACACATTTTGTTCAATTTCCCCTCATTACCACATGCAGCGAAGAAAGGAGGAGAGGCGTCGTTTTCTAAAGAGCAACCAGGACCTTTCTGCTCAAGGGTGTCAATTTACGGTGATTTAAAACTAGTTTTGGATTAATGGGGAGAAAACAACATTAGAGGTTTTTTTTATGAGGTGCTTAAGGGACAAATGGTCTGTTATTTCCAAACTGTCCTATCATTTACTAGAGAGCAATAGTCCTTGAAGTATCTCAGCAGGGCCACTAATATGAGGCCTCACAACAAAACCTTAAAAGCCCCTTTATGAGATAGGAGCTTCAATGTCATCTGCACCTCATGAATTAAAATTTTGGAAATTAAAAATCCAATAGGGCATCTAATTGATAATCCTTCACTGACCTAAAAAAAAAAAAAAAAAAGACCCTCAGCATTGCTCATAGCATAAGTGGAAGAGACAGCCAGATGCCCAGTGAGAAGTACTTGGGATAAAAATCAATAGGTCTCAGCATCTATTACAGCAAAGGAGATGGAGAGAGGCAAGAGAAAGACAGGCAAGAGGGACACAGACAACTCAACAAGGCACTGAAAGCACAGGCAATAAGGCTGACACTATCACAGGAGAAAAGCAGGGAAGGCAGGGCTCATAATGAACACATGCATTGTGCAGGGATGCTACAAAGCTACTGGAAAATGAGCTTCTCTTTATTCATACCTCGCCAGTGCAAAGGATAGTTTTAGTCATGAGACACCAAATAAAGGTTAGGCTCATCAAGGGATGTTATTGATTTTTCAAGCTCACTAATATCCAGACAAACTACAGCAGTAAAGACAGAGAGCGGTGCTCATGATTAGAAACATTTTCACTTGCTGAGAGTGTGAGCAAGTATTTCTGCCTCTGAAGCACCCATTTAGCATTTTGAAATTAAAAGATTTGGTTAGTGTGAATTAGTGGACCACCTGTGATTTCCCAGAAGAGCTAAATGAGTTCAAATTGTGGCCGAAGGAAACCAGAAGTTGAAGAAAGGTGACGAAAAGATTAAACTATGCTTATTATGGGTTTCGCTGCACTCAAAAGTAACTTGCTGCAATTAAAACACTACCTGTTTTATCTGCCTACTGAGTCCACTAATAAAAGAGATGACGAATTTGAGCCCAAAATGAGATCTCCCATAACAGCTTACATCAATGACTTTTTTCCTCATTTATATTTCAAATACAGAACTGGAAATACCCCAGGGTTCTGTCTATGCTTTATAAACATGAGCGGGATACCTTGGTTGACTCTTTGGCTTGTCTACTATGAAAATTAAATATTGTTGGGTGTTATTTACTTTAGTTCCAAAGTCATCCTTCTCAATTAAGCTTTTATTACAGCTCTACATGTTAATGAGCACATGCTTTCAGTAAGAAAAGACACAGTCTTTAAAGGCCACATGCAGCTATTTTAATTTTTAAAAAAAAAAACAGCTTAAAAATCATTTTTGTTTTCACTTGAAATATAATGACAGTGAATACAGCCCCAGCCTTATCTAATGTTTTATCATATCAAAAGGAATTGCAGTTTGTTTTATGTTTGGCTTTTAAAAGGATTAGCTACTAATTGGATATCTAGATGGAAAGAGATGGCATCTGCTCATATTTATAGATAACTAAAGAACTAAAGGTTAGGTGGAAAGAAAAGCTATCAAATATTCGCTTGAGGCTGATGTAAGGTGAACCCTATGGAAAATAAATGTGCTGGTTTGTACTGAGATGAGGATGTTCTTGTTGGTTGAAGGAGCAGCTAAAAATCAGCTTGTTTCAGTACGCTCCACTTTTTGAAGTAAGAGCTCGTCAGAATTCAAAACCCTGCAATTACATCTTGTGGCCACAGAAGTCACTGTTGCCACTGCTTAACAATATATATATACTGTATGCTGCGTTACCTTTTTTCTCTTAAAGAGACTTGTCAATATATTATAATAATCCTCATCATAATGTAATGACAGCAAATAGTTTCTTAAATGTGAATGAACACTTTCAATACACTAGTACTAAAACAAGTTAACAGGCTCCTTGTACAATAGAGCACTCAGAGGTTTGGCCCCTCAGTACATCTCTGACTTACTCACTGCATATAACCTCATGAGACCTCTCATGTCTTTAGGCTAATGTCTCTTAGCTGAATCCTGAATTAGATCCAAGGCTGGTGAGAGTGATTTTAGTCACTGCGTCCTTACTCTCTGAAACGGCTTGCTCACTTTAGACCCATCACAATCGTTTTCACATTGAAAAGCAAACTTAAGACCTTCCTCTCCCAGTCCTGTGAATAATAATTGTGTGTATATACCTGTGAGTGTTTGCAGAATTAGTAACACGTGGCTATGTGAGTTTGTTTCATCAATTTTAATTCATGCATATAACTTACACATATGTGTGTTAACTGTCTTGCCGTGATTGTCCCTTTATCTCAGGCATTTTAGGTTAAATGTTGATGCTATTTTTTCAGAAGTCTAGCAAAAATTAAACCTGCTTGCAATAAGGTTTTAGTGTGTCAGCTGAAACTAGATGTCAGTCCAAGCTTAGTTGAATTACTTTTTGCTTTATTACTTTCTTGAATAAGTAAAAACATATTTTTATGATGCTGTTTCATATTTTGAAGCCAGTGTCAGGCAACTTTACACAAGGTAGACTCACATACCTTTAATTCAGGGAATGTGAATAGCTTGAAGTAAAACACGCTGACACATAAACAAAGCTTCCAACTGAGAAAGGAAGAGAGAAAGACCCTGAAATTATTTCACACAGAATTTGGGTTAACTTAGCTTTCCTTTATTCTATTATACATTTGGTAATGTTGCAAACTCGGTGATGTCTATTTAGAAATTCAAAGAAATAATTCTGCAAGTTTGAATAACAACATTAGTGCATATAATGACTGACCAATGGGGAGTGGAGTGGGGTTTAGCAAGCTGAAAACACTGAGAACATGAAGCATTTATTCTGTCTTGGGTTCTGAGATGGTGCTACAAGTTCTTAGATCCTGGAACTGTCTTATTGGATTATTCAATTTTTCATAAGCCAAGTCCGTCTGGTGCATAAGCAATATAGTGTGTTCTCTGAGAAAGCTAACAAGAGACCGTGACTGTGTGAGAGCAAACATTCCCTGCAGATGTAGCAGGTAAACCACTAAAGGTTAGAAATGCTGCAAAAAGGTCAGCTCCCTCAGTAGAATTGTGTGCTCCTGCTGCTCTCCGCAACAGTTCAGTGACAGCCAGTTCTCGGCTACCGGAGCCTCTGAGGTCAGAATACAGTCTGGGCTGAAATCTGAATTTGTGCATGAGAACATGTGTGGCTCTGTCTTTTATCACCTTTGAGCTGTGACAATGTGTGCCCTGTGTGTGAGTGTTTACACATGTGCTGCTGGGGGCATATATATGCATATGTGCAGCAGGTGAAGTTGGACATCGAGTCCTTTCCCAGCTTCCCCATCAGCATTCTGCCCTCCTCCCTCCTGCCACCCGTGTCAGTGACCACCGGTGTGTGTTGGTGACATTTCAGGCAGCCTGAGGACAAAAACCACACATCACACTTCTCTGTCATCCCCGCGGGTGGGGAAAAGGAGAATATCTGTTGTTATTATTTTTCTGGTTTTCACTCTTCCACAAACACTGCCTCTCTTCATTTGAACAACAGCCCTGCTGGGTCTACCTATTTGGATGGCGCAAATACTGCACTCAAATATAGCCTCCATGTCTGGTTGATCCAGAATATCATCCAGCCATGACATCAACAAAATCTGATTGAAATGTTTCCATGGCAACAAAAACAAGGCGCAATGACATTTAAATCAAGGCCACTCTTTATTAGCCTCCCTTATGTTTTCATTCCAGGAGATAATAGAGAAATTGAAAAGTGTCCACAGGCCTTCAGCTGTAAACAAGGTTTTTTATTACACAAGTAAAAAAACAAATTTTAGCAGATGTAAATGCAGCAAAGTTAAATTAAGGATATTTGCAAGAAGAAAAAAGTTTTAAAATTAAATATCTCATTCTCAATTCACATGTGTTTGCCTAAAACAAGAAAATTATATAGTTTTTTTCTTAAAATATATTCATCTAATTTTCTCTGGTATACCAATCTTGTTCAGTTTCCTATGGTTTAATAAAATTACAAAGTTAGAGGAACCGCTGGGTAAAAGATCTGAGTTCATCTGGGTGATTTGCACTACTGCCAAAATCAGAAAGTGAACAAGGAGTGGTGCCAAAGGTGGCCAACAAATTTAACGCACAACAATTTGAAATTTAAATCATCTTTTTAATGCACTTTTCTTCTACAACAGAAAGCATGGTTCATACTGGGAAAACCTATTACACAAATTTTAAGATAATGCAGAGTAATACAGCATATATAGTATGTTAATTCTGTGATTGTAAAGGGTGCAGATGGGACGAGGGGCCTGGCAGGATCCACCAGAGGTAACATTTTCAAGTAAGTTACACTTTAAAGTAAAATGGGTAGTCCTAGTGTTTGTGCACCATCACTTGTATTGGCCTTGCAGTATCATTCCTTAAATATTTTCACTCATAATTGCTTACCAGAAGTGACATGAAGTGTCACCACACTTAATATGTGGTGCTAATACTGCTGGTTCTGAAAGGTGAAGCCAACGCTTCAGATACCTTAAACCTCAATTCTTTCTAATGGCCAGCAGGAGGCAACCCCTCTGGTTGTAATATTTTATCTTCCCTTTGTGGGGGGTGTCTGGATATGTCATAACAAAGCTAAACTCTTACTGATGTCTTTAGACTAGAGGAAATTAGGAAAGAAAGAAGGGGATTGCTGGCCTGATGACTGTCCCTGAGTCAGTAAGATAGATGCGATCAAATAGGTGGTCAACTCATTTCCTTTGAAAGATCTGCGAGTAAAAGCCCTCCGCTTGGTTATCTTTTTCAAGAATGACTCAGAGCTCTCAAAGCAATTTCTCACAATACAAGAGTAATAAGAAGTAAACAGCTTAATAATAGCGTTACTTGATTTAAAAAGGTTAGTTGTATGTCCAACAAATAGATGTTGCTGTTCCCGACACTAAACCCCACCTAAGGGGAACCTACGCAGGTCCTATGCTTATCATATTGTTACAACAGTGAATACTCATATTAGGCATGACCAAAGCTTTAAATAAAGAGGTCAGTGCATGATAGTATAAATTCATCATGTGGTCTCAGGCACACAGCTCAGCAACCCCATCCCGCCACTTCTTGATTGGGCAGCCAATCAGAAGAAATTTGTCTGAGAAGTAGAGGAAAGTGAGCTAAAACTGCTTAATTTGGACACTGGATGATCTACAGGGCGTCCTATGATAAATAGGGATTATTATGAACTATAATTGTATATGGGGGGTAAATGGATATAATAAGTCTCCTTTAAAGTAACACAAAAATGAGAATTTAAGTAAATTAAAAAATTACAGTAAGCATGTTTACATTTAAATAGATCTAACAATTAAAAATAACCAGATAAATATTGAATCTTGGTTAACATTATTTGCAAAATTATTATTTTTTTATATTTTTATTTGTTTTTTATTTAAATACAGGAAAATTAAATATTTTGTAAATAGACCGGGACTTATGTAGCACCTTTTTACTTAATTTGAGTCTCATTATCCAATCACACACACACACACACACACACACACACACACACACACACAC